>PVJA010042847.1:0-17087 GCA_004027025.1 Myocastor coypus | reverse complement strand
AGACCGTACTCATAAGCGAAATAAATCAGACCCATGTGTGTAAACATTGTGTTGTCTCCCCAGTGTGAGAAAAGATCTGAAATGCACAGTAGATATTCTGGACTGGGAAGAGACTGTTCTAAAGAAAAGACAAACTGCAATGGGGAGAAAGGGAAAAAGGGAAAAAAATCTGTATGCACAGCATAGTTAAGATAGCTATATAGCTAGATTCTCTTAGTTCATTGAAAAGAAAGTTTTGTGCTAATATTGTAGGGTCCAGATATCATGCTAATGTCGTTTTTGATGTGTGTTTTGTACAGGGTCTCACAAGGCAGCTCAGACTCCTGGTCTGTTTTCAGCCTCCCCAGTGCTGGGATTACAAGCATGCACTACCACGCCAAGACTCGGTAGTGGCACGTGGTGCCGGGGATGGAACCCCAGGCCCTGCGCTTGCCTAAGCAGGGGGTGAATCTGCTGAGCTTCCCCCCCTACCCTCAGGCCTTTGTCCTGCGTACTAAGTGACCACTAGGAAAACAACAAAACGCAGGTGTCAGTTATTGTAACTGTCTTACTAAGCTGCTTGGAAACACGGTTTCATTCTTATATTTGTCCTTTTCTCTTGAAAATAATAAAAGATGAGAAGAAGGAAGGTTACAAAGGCTCAGGTGAGATGATGAAAGGAAAAGAGGGGTCTGCAGGGACCGTGTTTGGCCCTTGAGAGGGATGCACCGCTGTCAGGGACAAACCCTAGGGTGGGGCCGGTGAGAACAGAAGCTCCTTGCCATGGGTTGGGGCTGAAGAGCAAGGTGGTTTAGTTTTAAGTCACCTAGCTTTAAGGAGCACTCTCTCTCCCTTCTCCTTCCCTCCTTCCTCTTCCTCCCCTCCCGCCAGCTCTCTCCATCAGTCCCTCACGATGCCCCTGCTGCCACCTGTCATTTCTGCCCTAGTCTCTTTCGTGTCTCTTGCCAGTTTCCTGAGTAACTCAGTCACATTATACAGAGTTATTACCCTGTCCTTGATTCTGTAAGAACCATTTGCCCTGATGACCACCCCTTGTGGATGCTGACCATCACATTTTTGAAGCAGAGCTCATCTTCTTGACTTACTTCTCCCTTTCCCACTCATCCTGGACAGTTATGCCCAACCTGTTCACCTCTAGCAAATAGCCACATGATGCAAAGGAAGTGCAGCAGCCAGGCGGATGTCCTAATTATGCCTGAGAAAACTGGAAGGTATAAAATGATTCATCAGCCTGGGCTTGGTGACGCACACTTGCAATCCCAGCACTCAGGAGGCTGGGGCAAGGGGATTGCCGTTGAGTTTGAGGTCGGCCTGGGCTACACACGCAAGCTCAGTGCCAGCCGTCTAGGAGCTGGAATGAGGAACCAAATGGCTATCAAAGAAAGGGCTGTAAGCAGCATCCAGACCAGAGCAAGAAGCTTCGGATAATCTTGGGCACAGGGTGGTAGTATCTGTGGCAGTTGTGATGCCAATCCACAAAGTATGGCTTCTTGACCACGAGTGGGGCATATAATGAAACCACGATGTGGCCTGGTGAGTCAGACCTGGCTGTCTGCATCCTGCTGGAGGACACTGTCACTTGCTTCTGTCCAAAAGCCACCACCTGGTTGAGGATCAGAGCACTGCTCACGGTCACAGTGTGGAACTTGGTGACAGTAGAGCTAGCACTGGCTTCGGTTTAGCTCATTGGTTCACACTGCCGGTGGTTATGGCAGCCCTGCAAAATGAGCTTGAGAAAATGTAATATTGGAGAGTGGCTGGAGAACTTTGAGACGGTGGGAGGCTATTCTTTCTGGGCTTTGGAAAAGCAGCATCATGTCATGGAGAACCGGGCTCGGTATCTTCTGGACCGAAAGGGCCACTAATAAGCCACTTTCCACCGCTTGTCTGGCGCACTCCATTTCCTTATTTCTAACATTTTGTGGCACGTGGTACAGGATGTGCGCCCACTTAGTCTTTCTTGTAGGAAAAAAAGAGATCCTTTTGTCCCATTTCTGTGTGGAAGAACTGGCCTTTTAAACAGGTAGGTAGTATTGTTCAGAAGCCTTTAACGTGAACCCTACTACAGGATTTGCCCTTTAGAAATGGATCATACATGATTAAAAGGGCATAATGTCTCACGTGCACAGAGGCGTGCCCAAGTGTTACCTTGAATAGCAGAATATAGAAATACGTAGCGTAGCGGTTGGTTAAATAAGATTTGGTTAAACTTGTGGGGCGGAACTCCATGTGGTCATTCAAGAAGATGATAAAGAAGCAGAGTTGGCCAACGCGAGCCCATAGGCCCCATCTGCCCACTGCTTTTATGTCTACATAAATCTTTCTGGGAGCAGGGCCAGAACCACTCAGTGACGGGTTGTCTCTGGCCACCTCGAAGCCACAGCTGCAGAGAGACAAGTATGGTATGGCTATCTTTATGTCTCTTATTGCCACTCTTTTAATAATTACTTCAGTTCTTTCTTTGCCTCTGGAATGCTGTGGCATTTTTGGTCACTATTAGGACAAAATATGATAGGGAGGATAAATTGAAATATTCGGTGGTTATTCAAGAAGATCCCATCTGATGTATTCATCAATATTTTCATTTTAATGGAAAGGAGAATTTTCCATCTTTCCTTAGGGGGGCAGTTGTGGATCCTTATAGTCCAGCTGCCTGCAGGCAGGGGCAGCACGAATCTTTCTTTCCTTTCCCCATGTTTGCCGTCCACCATTCTCTGTTTTGTTTCATTCATGAGGAGAATAAAAAAAGCGGGGAACAAGCAGGACAGAGCAGGACACATATGTCCCTACCTGGAAGGTGCTTTGGTAGAAAGCCTCTCTACCTCCGCACTGGCGAGCGCCCTCCTCGTTGGTCACCACTGTGCCCAGGGCTTTCCGAGAGCACGCTCCAGGGCTGGTCCGGGAAGCCCCAGGGACCTTCGTGCAGCTGCTGCTGCCCTGGCTTCTCTGTGCACCTCCCACAGACTCGCGTCAGCCCCTGGCTGCCCCTCCTAGGGCATTTGAGCCAGGATTCGCGAGGATGCCTGAACTCTGACTCCTTCGTTGCCCTTTCCCGTGTGCCCCTGGGAACGCGTCCGCGCGCGTTTCATCTTGGCACACGTGAGGCACGCAGCGAGCCCCAGCGGAAAGACGGCTGGCTGTTTTCTGCTTCAGCCCACAAAGAGCCAGATAAGGCTCTGGGCTGTCCAGGAGGGTGGGGGGCCAGACCCACTTCCGCAGCACCCTTCTACAGAGGCTAGAAGCTCTGAAGCCTCCCTGAAAGCTCCCTCTCTTAGAGAAGCGGAGAGACGCCTCCTTCCTGCCTCCCTTGGGGGCACCGAGTGAGTGGGTGACACCAGAGAGCCCCCAGCCAGAGGCCCTCAACAAGCTCGGACTGCCCATTCTTTGATGATGAGTCATCCAAATAGGCCTCCTTTCTAGTAGATGATTGAATAGATGGCTTTCTTTCTACCTTTCTATATTTTAGGAATAAACATACATTGCCTATATGACACAATATATAAATATTATTTCTGTTGTGAAGCTGTCACGTGCAAATCTTTGTCTTTTATTCTTAGTCATCAAACCTATAACGTGAGCTAGAACACAGCACTGTCGCTCAAAATCTAAGCGCTCCTGGAGGAGTTTGCTAATACAGCGCCTGTTTAAAAGAGGAAGTTTTGTTCTGCATCATGGCTTTTTGTTCGTTCGTTTTCTTTTGCTTTTTGTTCCTAACGTGTTTTATAGCACGAGGTATTTATTTTTTCTGGAAAATGGAACGATTAGCCTCAACAACAACGACGACAATGACAACAACAAAATCCTTTTAGCTTTCTGCCTGCCTTCACCTCAAGCTAAGTGCTTGAGTAGCAGCACCTTTAGCGGAGAAAAGCTGGTACAAGACACTGGTCAAGGTCTGCGTCCCCAGCGCTCCAAGGAGAGGGCGGTAACTAAGGTCCTCTGCATAGCTCAATAACTTGCACTGCAGGAAAGGCGCGCTTCCGAGGGCACGCAATATGTCTGCAGCGCCTTCCTGGAGGAAGGAGGGCCCGGAGCTCATCTTTATGGCTTGAGGCTTGGAAGCTGCTTAACTGGGCGGAACGCCACCTCCTTGCCATCAAAGCTGTCCACCTGGCAGTGAATCTCAATCAGACAGCTGACTGGCTCAGCAGACAAGCTGCCTTGCCAAGGGGATGAGAACTTAACCAGAAGGTCTTTCAGGAAATCTGCCTAGGATACGGGGGATGAAGAGTAGGGAAGGATCAGTTCACTCCCTGAATGAAGCAAATGACAAGGAGTAGCTGTTCTCTGGTTGCAAAACCACTGCGAGCTTTTCTGTACCTTTTGCTCACTTCGCAGGAAATTGTCTGAGTCTCTGATTTTAGATTCCAGTGTTAGCATCCCACATTGAGAGGACTTTTTCAATGGAGCGTGGAAATTGCTTCAATTCAAAAATGAATCTTAAAGATATTTTCATTAGAGAATACAAAGTAACCAGTGAAAGTAAGAATAGTACGGGGAAGTCTTTAAAAGGGACAGTTGAAAAACATCTGGGATTGTTACTTTTTCCTAAAGTCTTACAATTATAAACCAAGTAATTCTAACACTTACTTAACAGGCACTTGCTGTGTGTCAAGTACTGTATTCATTATTTCACGCAGTGTTTTCATCTAATGACCTTGAGAATCTTATTGGTGAATCTGCTTCACCTCATCCTACAGGCAAGGAAAAGAAGTCACGGCGAGTTTTGAGGACACAGCTAGGTTGCGCTCTCTCGTTTCTCTCACCCAAACCCCAGACTGGGTGGAGCACACTGACCATAGAAGGCTGCATTTTATCACAGAACTGTCAGGCAGGGGGCAAGCGAAGGGCTGTCCAGGTGTGGTGTGGGGATGTCCCGTCACACTGCCCACACCTACCCCACTCGCTCCTTGGCCACGAGTTCTCCTTAACGGAATCTGTGCTATAGCCATCACTCCTGTGTCCCTTGAAAGGGACTCTGGCAGGGGAATTTAGCCAGCGACTCATCATTCTGTAGCTGCTCCCCATCCTTTGGTGGTGGAACAGGGGGAGCAAACCAAGGAAGAAGCGGAGCTTGGCCATAACCTTGAAGAAATTCCAATTTCCTACCTGGTGTTGAGCTGTGACGAAAGGTTTCCTCCTCTCCCCCTGAGGTCTGAGAAATCATAATTCAAGTTTTAAAATTGTGTGTGTGTGTGTGTGTGTGTGTGTGTGTGTGTGTATGTGCATAATTCCCTCTTTGTATTGATGCCTCCCAATTCTTTGGAATCAGGAAAAATACATTTCAGAAATATTAACAAACCGAAAGTATGAAATAGCTTTGGAAGACACTGAAAACCAAGCCTACTCACCCTACGTGGATATTTGGAAACAGTACTGAGAAACAGCTTAGCAGATCAAAGCACAGGCCCAGTGTGACTCTCCCACTCACTGTTTTGGGCTGTGTGATGTTGGTAGAGCAAGCTATAAAATTTCAGTCTTGTTTTGCCTTATGTAAATAAGAGCAATAGAATTCATCTCATAGGATAGCTATGAAAATGCATGAGATAATCTAGCTACCACACTTAAAATAATTTGCCTCATGACAAATACTCAAAGCTCATCAGGTATTAACGGCCTTATTGGTCCTGAGTACCACTCTAGTTTTAAAAATTGGAAAAAAAATTTACTTTTTTTCACAGAGTGCTTCCTCTAACACATTCTTTAGGTTTCAGCCAAACAATTTCCTTCAGTAAAGAGAACATTTCTTCACTTAATTCATCATCAAAATGAGATAAATGAACTGTTTCCCTCCAGGATTGGGCTAAATATCCATTCTGGAAGCTTCTCTACCACCTTGCTCTGAGTGCTGCCGTAGAATTTGCCACATTTTGCTGAGAAGGATTGTTTGCCCACCTGTCATTCCCTTGGGGACGACGGCTGTTCTCTATTCCTGGTCCCCAACACCTGCTGAGGTGTTGGAAACGTAGGATTTACGAACTGAGTATCTACGGGGAGAATGGGTTAGAATTGCTGAGGCTGCATAGGAAGCATGCCTGCAGGTCCTGTACGATGTTACACTTCTTCAGTATATTGTCACATGCAGTCCTGGCAGTGACAAACAGCCACTCCCACTACCTTTCCTTCTAATCCTATTAGGGAAGAAAACTCTCCATTTTCTGAACGATGGAATGGCCTCTTCCCATTGTACAGCTTCACTAACTGAGGCGTTTTGTTTGCCTGCATTGAACACGATGAATGGTAGTTTCAAAAGGGAAGAGTAGGTGTGTAATCACTATTAATGGCTTGGATAGAAATTATTCCCTATTCCAGCAGGCACAACAGAATTTCCTTACTGATCTGTAGGAACTGCGATATGCAAGAGATGAGTACTTTTTTTGACTGGACTGACCCTGAACGTTGTTTAATCCTCATGACACTGCAATATGGAGGCTTCTTTGTGGGTTCTCTATTGTGCAGTTGTTCACAGTTTACAGCAGATCTCTGGGCTTTGGTGGGCCTTTATGAAAAGTTTCCCTAGACTGCAGATGGGAGAGAGAACCGGCCACTGCTCGGAAGAGCGCGGAGTGCGGCAAAACGAGCCAAGGCTTTGTATGTGCTCATTACAGGCAAAGCAGTTATGCAAACGAGAAACCCAACGGTTTGCTAGGCTGGTGCCAAGAATCATGGCCCACAGTACAACAAATGTTCGACTCTGCCGAGAGTCTTATGTCGAGTAAAATCAATATGCCGTTGTTGGAATACATGTCTTCGGGTAGGACTGGTGTTCAAGAATGCCTTGGACACTTCATCGGAATGAGGCTTATCTAATAGCAAATTGGATATGCATTTTCTCTCTATTAGAGATGGAATTCTTGAACCGCCCCCCCCATGCCATCCCGTGAGAATTCTCTTGGGAAGGGAGGTGAAGGAATCGGGAATGAACAGTACTGTCGTTGGCATTTTGCTTCCATGAGATGATTACTGAGTTTGCTGTCGAGATGGGAAAAGGAAGTTCTGCAAGGTTAAAGAATTTCCTTAGAAGGTGAAACAAGTATGTGACTCTAGCATTATATGTTGAAGCTCAGGCTTCTCCCAAATTAAGTTATCTCCTGAGAAAGCAGGGATGGTCAATCCTTTGGTTTAATCACTCTGATGTCTAAGGTCCTCATTCTCTTGACAAAAACCCAGCTAATGTTTTCAGTGATAGATTCTTAAGGCACGGGGGACTTCCTTGACAGGGAGGTGACCAAGAATCTGCTGGGTCGGAAAGTGAAGGCACTGCGGAGATTCTGGAGTTTCTGTTTGAAAAATAACAATAAGGGGTCAAGAGAGCCAAGCTTGAGTCTCTAGGTCGGCGTCGCGCTTCCCAGCCCTCAAAGATGCTGCAACTAAAATCATGAAAAGATTTCTGCAAGACCATGGGGGATTTCAATGACTTTTGTTTTCAACATTGGGTGACAGTTGCATTTACCCGCTTTTCCCCCTCAGCATTAATCGACCGACTCCCCTTCCCGCTTGAGATTACTCTTGCGTCATTTGCCTTATCCCATAAGTGGGAACTTTTTGTTTTTTTTCCTACCGCTGTGCAATCATATCCTCAATGCAGACAGCTTTTGAGCACAATGGAACAGGAGACGCTTTCTACGGCAATCCCACCAATTTGTTCACATTTACTCTTCTGTCAAAATTCTACTTGCTGAACGAGGACACACAGATTACATCCATGAAAGGACATCTGGCAGAAAATTCCTTTTAAGAACATTTCATCCCGTTGGAGTGAGGATCTGGAGACTAGTCACACACGGGGAAAGAAAGAGCAGGTGCTGAGCCGTGAGGACTGCGGAGAAGAGTCAGGTTTAATTTGAATGAGGGAGTCCCACTAGACCTCCGAAACCTGGGGACAGGGAGAAGCCGGCAGATGTGCGCCGGGGATGTCCAGTATTAGGAAGGTTGCGCATGATGCATGTCTAATGCATTTATATTTACATTTTTAATCCCCATCTTACGGGCACTGGGCTTTTTGTTTGGAGGTTCTAAAGGAAGCCAGCTTTATTTTCTTCTTGGGAGACAGCATCCTTAAAGCCATTGATTAAATACTTAGCTTCCCTTCGCCAAGCTGAGATCACGTAATAAAAATGTATATTTAAATAAGCTTCATGGTCCTCTCTTGCCTCTCATTCTTCTCCCTGCTTATTTGTCAACCAAAATCTTATTCTTTGATCTACTCAGCTTAATTGATTTGTGTTAAAACAGCAACTATACACACAGTGCTCCTGGCATTGCTTGGGTTCTGGGAAACAAGACAGAGAAACCGCCTTCTTCGGGAGTTAGACATCCAGAGGCATTTCAGTGTCTCATATGGAAAGGCTCCTCCCATATTCTTATTTATTGTTATTAATCAGCATTCTCATTTGTCATTATTATTATTAATCTGAAATTATTATTGATCTCACTATTATTACTTATAAATTTCTCAACAGTTATTATATACTTCTTTTCCAATTGAACCTCTAAATCATTACATCTAGCTCTAAATAAAAGTATTCTGATTTGACATTTGATTAGAGTTCATTAAATCCTATATTAATATTCTCTACTAACATAAAGTACGTTTCAGAACCTGCGGTTTGGAATATCTGGCTGTGAAATGTATTTATGCTTCAGCCAGTGACATTTTCAAATCTCCTGGTGTTCGCTGCATTTTCCAGTCTGGAGACACGAGACGCACAGTCCTGCGACGTGTGCCTGATGGCTCTCTCTTTTTGTTGTTAGTCATACAACAAATTTTCCTTATTTTATTGCCTTAGATGACTCCTAAAACAATATCTGAATTTTTGCTGTTTCTTATCTTCTACCTTTTCATGTTAATAATTTTAATATTTATCTACTTATCTATTTATTTATTTATTATGTATTTTCATACAGGGACTATAGGCTCTCCCTCCACAGATTGGACTCGTAGTGATCCTCCTGCTTTCAGCCTCCCAAGTACTGGGATTATAGGTGTGTGCCACCACACCCAGTCTCAGTTGCTGTCTCAGTGTGCCCCGGGGGGCAGGGCCAACACATTGTACAGAGGATCGAACCCCAGTCCCTGTGCCTATCTAAGCAGCTGCTTTAGTCCTTAGTCTTTATTTTTAATATGATATTTGTAATTAGTATTAAACAGTCTTTGAAAGTCCTTTACATCTTTTAACCTGGATTTTTATTTCAAACTTAGAACTGGCAGCTACATATTAGGAGCTAGGTCTCAGCATTTAGTAATGTATTTTTGTTATTCCTTAAATGCACAGTTGGAGGAGTGCTTTTCTAGTGTTTTCTAAAGTTGAACTATCCCTGCATTCCTCTCCTGTCCACTACTTGGTCATGTCACCTTGGTTTAATTTGCTGATTTTGACATAAAATTTAGGTTCTGTGCTGGATCCGCAGCCATTAGTGACATATTTTAGTTTTCTTCATATTCCATCTCTGCAAGGCCTAGGAAGTAAGGTTATGCTAGCTTTGTAAATCCGATTGGGAAGCTTTCCATCTTTTGCTATGGTCAGAAATTTTTTGAATAACATAAGGATTATCTGTTCACTGCACGTTAGATAGAGTTCAGCTGTAAAACCATCTGGGCCTGGCACATACTTTAGTGAATAGATCATTTCTGAGGCATGTTTGTGGTACAGTGGGAAGAAGACTGTCTTTGTCATCAAAGAATTGCATGTGAGTTCCTGAATGACCCTGCTGCTCACTGTGTGATTTGGGTGAGAGGTTTATCTTCACTTCTGTGAGGTAGTGGTCTACTACCTACCTTGCCTAGTGGGAAGGCTACTTCCTGGGGACTTTTTGGATTGGGAAAGACTGAGTCAGGATCGTAGCAGCACCTGATACAAAGCAGATGTTCAGTAGATGGAGATTCTTCTTTCCAGTCAGCCATTTTCATCTTAATCCTTCCTTAAGGACTAAGTGGACGTGAGCAACACAGTTCATATTGATTTCTGGATATCTGAACTAAGTTGTCTCAGTTCTCTGAAGAAGAGTTCCTCAGCACTCAGACCTATTCAATGGCTGGATGTGGCAGGTCATGGAAGGGCTGTTGTTCCAGTGTTCCTTTCACAATGGCACTGCTTCTAATCGTAGTCACAATTCAGAAAACTTTGTACCACTACTTGAAGAGGCAGTGTCTGGTTTCCAAGTTCTGAATTCAACGTACATTTCCCTACGGGGGTTCCTCAAGAATCTCTGTAGAGCAAAATATGGCCTGGGATTTTCTCTGTGAATAGTAGATCATTTGACAGGCAACCCTTTGAGCTAAATACATTCACAGTTCAAAAGCTTTCATTCGTTCTGAAGTTTTCATTTTAATTTAATTTTATTTTTTGCTTTCCTTCAATGTCCTGGTCATTCACCTCATAATGACCAGACTGATGTCTACTCCAGTCATTCATACCTAATAATTCTGAGATATTTCAGTGACACGGGTTTTTTTTTTTTTTTTTTTCTTTTTTGGTAATGCGAAGTACTATTTTAAAAAAGCTTCGGTGGTTCCGTGAGCAGTTTCTCAATGACTTAAAAGGGAAAACAAACTCCTCTTTTGGATTATCTATAGATAAAATAATCTACCCAGACTGTGTTTACATGAGACTAAAATAACTCTTGAACAATTAAAAAAATTTTTCAAAAACCTTTACATATCTCTATTGATCACACCAGGGTAGATTATATATCTATAATGTAGGTCCTGCACATTTTCTAGAGGATATTTGGGAAATTATTACACTGAGCAAAAAAGATCTTACTTAGGATTCTGAGACACAGGTGATTGAAAATATTTAGATTTTATACAATTCTGCCAGAATTGTATCATAAATTTTTTTAAAAAATTAATTTCTCTGATCTAACATGTTATATTATACAGGAGTGTTGACCCTCCCTTCTCTCCCACAGAAGTGTTTATTATTTATTTGAATTTTGGAATCCACGGCTTGAGCCATGCTGTCCATTTATTGACCTCTCTTATTTTCTCCTTTGGGGATCAAGTCTGTCTTAGTTCCATTTGTCGTCCATCTAGAATTGACGCTCCGAAGAAAATGTACTACAAGTCTGGCCCAGAAAACATTTCTGGAATTTAAGCTTTGTTTGGGGTGTTTTTGAGAAGGAAATTTGCCGTCATCAAATAGAGCTTCTCGGGCCCACACAGAGTGTGTGGCATGGGTCCAATATTTCCTTTCTGGTTCCTTTGAGATTTGTTTATTACGTTGAAAATCATAATTTCCATAAAATAGCATAAGACTTCCCTGCTTCACAGCACAATAGAATAGCTGAGCGAAGAGATTTAGCTTGATTTTGAAGGATGGCTTTGCCTCATGTATTTGCAATGAAAAAAGCAAGAGCCCAGGACAAAATAACTGACAGAAGCGGCACACGGTGCAGGAAACTCAGCTTTTGGGTCCCCACGCCGCCGCTGGATTTTGTTGGGCTGACTCAGACCTGCTCAGCGGCTTGTGTGCAAGGTTCAGTTTGACACCATGACCCTGGAGGGGTTGGATGAAGAGCGAAGTGGAAAGCCTGACGCTATAGACAGCCTGAGCAAGGTGTCTTGCGGCTCCAGAGCTGCAGACATTGCTACGGTGCCTGGCTTTGAGTTTGGGGGCCCTTTCTGCTGTTACTACTTGAACGTCGTTGTTGTCAGGGCTGTTCGCCTTCGTCACCTAGGCCCAACTCCCTGGCGAGGTGACTAGCACTAGCCAGTGTTTTATACGGGGACTGATGGACCCATGGCTCTGGGTGCAGCACGAACACCCAGAGCTCTCTTTGTCTTCGTCAAGCGGTCAGCCCCACTGGAGAAGGCTGCTTTGTCTGCCACGATCTCTAGGGCTTGCTCACTCCTTCTTACCCGTGAGAAGCACGTAGCATGTGTTTAAATGCTGTGATCATGTCCAATATAGTTAGTTTTAGACCCTCCCTATGTCACAGCCCATTTTAGACTGTCCCTACGTATCAGCTGGTATGTGCTGGTTATAAGTGCTTCTTAGAAAGTTATAATTTCCCTGGTACTGTCACTGCTCTCAAAAATACTCCTTTGTCTTTTTTTTTTTTTTTTCTCTATGCCCGTGTTTGGAATGAAAAGTTGGTGCCCCTATGGGCATCCCCTTCCTTGGTAGTTATCTATGGCTGCTGTGTTAAGGCAAGTCCCGTGACACAATAAAATAGGCAGGCAAGCTCTCCAAGGAACACGGACTGTGGTCCATGAGGCGCAAATCCTTCTGTAGTCACAGCTACGTGAGGTTGCCTGTGACACGTCACCACGCCCAAGTCGCCCCCACGCTTTTTCCTCACAGGAAGCCGCCACACCACGCACCCCATTCCTTTCAGGCTACCTGCCTTTCACTTCTCACCGTCCGCAGGAATTCTCTCCGTGGGTTTTGCCAACCACGAGGAACGAGCTGGCCACGGAAGGCACCTGCCCAGGGGCAGCAAGAATTGCAAGTCCTGGGAGTCCTATTTCACACCCACACGTTTCTTTAGAAACGCAAGGTCTAATGAAGCAACTGTCAGTGTGGCTTACTCGGGCCCGTCGATAGCATGACAACGACAAAAATGTTTCCGTTTTGATTTTTTTTTTTTTTTCAGGAACAGGGATTGAACTCAGGTCCTTGGGATTGCCAGGCAAGTGCTTATTCTACTGAGCCATCTCCCCAGCCCCAATGTTTCCGTTTTGTATGCTTTATAATATCAGCATTTAGATGAGTAAAGCTACACAGGAGGAACTCAATAAGTACTGCTGAATAACCTGCTGAACTGAATATATTTCATCAGTTTATGATATACTTCTTAATTAACAAAGGCCAAAGGCTCCCGACTGCTTTCATACTTTAGGATAATGGTAAGGTGGCCTGTAGGGCCCTTCCACCTGATGATCCTACAACCAGATATTCAATTATTATAACTCTACATGAATAGGTTATTTTCCCATAAAAAGACAGGCTTTCCTTTTTTCTCAATCACCCCATCAGACGGGATTGTCCCCTCTGGTATCTTAAGGATATTTCGAAACCACAGGTATGTGGGTAGTTTTGAAAGGCTGAAAACACAAAGCCACAAGTATTTTTTTTTAAGTATTACTGTTTTCTTTTCTATTGTTAAAAGTTGAAACCATTCAGATATTTACCCTGGGGACAGTTGTGCATGACGGAGGTTTGTGCGCCGAGCATTCTTTCCTTGTCTCTTGGGCCGTCACCCTTTGCTTGGGCTCAGACACAGTTCTTTGTCCCACGGCAAAGAGCTCGCACTGTCCGAACACACACAACGTTCACTTTGGTCGGGATTTACTTATACGCGCACACCTTGGCCCGATTGACCTTGCGCTCTTAGGTCTGCGTGTCGCCTCTTTGCGCTTCCTCAACACTTGGTTGAAATAAGGATTTGGAAATTGCATTTCCATCTCTATAAAAGTTGGCGCACAAGGCTGGTAGGCCAGTGGTTGCATTTGAGTAACAGAATTTTAAGTGATTTCTAGCCTCCTCTTCTAATTTGCCTCTAGCCACCCTGACAACAAATGCATAATGAAATCTCACCCTCTCGGCCCTTTGGAGAGAGCTGGACACATGCAGGGTGCAGAACTAGATCGGGTTCCCGCTCTTGTCATGCTCCTGACACTTCTGGAACTGGCAATAAGAACACACATACTGCGCAACAGAGATGAATAATTAACTCACTTTTAAAGGTATTAAACATAGCACATCAAATTCACCCGACCCCTAACCTGGAAACCATGTCCCCAGCACTAGCTTGAAAGATCCTTCTGTCCTTCATAAGCAAGTTTAGCAATGCATACTTTAAAAAAATGAATTACATCCTCCTGTGTAAAGCGTCGATACTACACATGGGCCTCAGGGACCGCGCTCGCAGCTGGGGCAGCGCATCCCTGCAGGAATCACCGCTAAGGAGAACGCCCTGTTCTCTGGGGTTTAGGCAACTCCAGGAACCTGAGGGTGTTCAGCCTGCCCAAGGAGGTGCCTGCCTCGAGCCTTGAGCCCGCCGGGCTCCAGAGCTTATCTGCTTTCTGTTTGTTTTCTGTGCTCCTATTAGGTTGTTGTTAGTTACATTCTGATGTTTGTAGTTTGGGGAAATCTGTATCTTTGTTATTTATGTTATCAATAATGTGACCTGGGCCTTCCTCAGCAATGTTCCAACTGTTCCTGGGTCCTCAATCACTAATTATGCAGATGAACAGATTGTGGAAACTCTTTCCTTATGGCTACATTCTGGAGGAGTTGTTTTTATTAAATTGTCGATGTCTTGAATTATAATTAGGTATTGGCCTGTATTATTACCCTCTCTCCTCACTCAGTCTCTGTCTCTCTTTCCCTCCTCAGTGTTTTCTTGCCTTTTAAAATTCTCTCCTTTTTCACTTACTACACTCTTTACCAAGAGAGAAAGAGAAGCCTCAAGTCATTAGCGTCAGAAGTGAGCTTGCCTAATCGCAGGTGACAGGGCAGCGTGCTCCATATCGGGAGGTTCTGTTTCTTGCAAAAAGTCATTAGGATGTGGAGCAGCCTGCCAGACTGAGTAGTAGAAGCTGGAGAGCTTACCAAGTTCAAGGGCAAGGAAGGAACTTACTTACAGCCTTGCAACACAGCCTGGCCCGGTACCGTAAAGGAGATTCACCAGAAGGCAGAGAAACTGTAGGAAGGCAAAGGGGGACCACGGGAACTTCCAGTTTGCTTGTTAGCCAGATCCATGCTTGGTTCCTCTACTTGATCCTTGTGACTTACACCGACCTTCTTTGAATCTTATTACGTGTTTAAGGGAAGCTCAACACCCTGATGAAGGTGGGAAACTTAACCTCCTGATTGCTGCCAGGAGCAACTTGCCTGAAAGGAGCTGGAGGGCTTGTGCTTGAATGAGGCACAGAACAAGCAGCTCATTATGAAATTGTATCTATCTATCTATCTATCTATCTATCTATCTATCTATCTATCTGTACTCGGGATTGAACTCAGGACCCTGCACTTACCAGGCAAGTGCTTATTCTACTCAGCTATCTCCCTGGCCCCATGAAACTGTTTTTAAAACACAGAAATGTACAATCATACAGGTTGAGTGATGGATTGTGTATTATTGTAGAAGATTAAGTGCAAAAGGTTACATGGAGGAGAAAAATATGTTAAGACCAGGTATAAAAGTGCAGACCAACATCAACCCAAGACAAAATTCTCCCCTTTCTTTTCTTTTTCTTTCTCTCTGTCTCTCTGCTCTCTCTTCTCTCTGACTCTCCTCTGTCTCTCTCCCACTCTCTCTCTCTCCAAAAGAAATGTATGATTTCTCTTTTGCCATTCTAATCTTGCTTGGAGACATCAGAAAATGGATGTCACATTACAGTCAAAGGCAGATAAATGCCAGACCACCGCAAATTAGGAGGAACAAAGACCTCTTGGAAAGGAAATGCGCAATAGCCGGAGATAGAGCTCAGAGGCATAAATGCATGCCTGGAAAGGAAATGCATAGCCGTTTCCATCACATCGCTGAGCACGTGCATGGGGGCAGGGTCAGGAGAACTTAGTGTAAACGTGAATACTAATTTGCCAACACCTGGAAGATAACTAAGTGGTAAGGAGCAGTCGTGTAATTATCTGGCAAGTCAAACAAGTTAACCAAGCCCATCTCCTTTGTACTGCTAGAAGAAATAAAACCTAGTTGAGTTTTGATATACCTACATAGGAATAAAACTTTTGATACTATTTACATCTGCACATAGGATTCAATGCAAATCTGAAAGAGATTAAGCCTCTACAAGAATGATAGGGATGGAAATTACTTGCACACGTAGGTAACTGATGTCTCATCTTCTTTTTAAAATATACCATCATAAAACACTGGAACATACACGGAAAAAAAAAAAAAAAAAAGAATGTGAGAATTTGGCTTCCAACTTACCCACCTTAAGACAGCAGTGGAACTACACACTTCTAGAGTAAAGCAATATTATCTTTAAAGACTTCCTGAGAAGAAAGAAGAAATAAAAAGGGAAAGGCATAACACAGCTAAATGGAAATCAAGAATTTAAGGTTTAAACAATGAAGAGACAGAAAAGTTAGGAAACTTGGCAGGGGAAAAACCATGTACTTATATATTCACAGGATGAATCAGACAGTGGTCCTAAGGATCTACAACAGGTTCTTAACCCTCAGAGTAGCAATGCGAAAGACTGAAATCATGCTTGGAATGCTTGTCATTCTGGTCTTCTAGATGTGTGCTGCTTCTAAGGTAATTTCAATTATTGCTGTATTCTCTCTCAAGTGAAGGTTTGTTTTAAAAGAGAACAAAAAAGAAATCTGGAAATTCCTAATGTCATGAATATTACTAATAAAGTTTTAAAATGCTTAAAAAAAGATTTCTGTGTTCTTGTCAGGGTTTGGCGTTGCCTTAGAAGTTTCCCGCACTATCTTCATGCTTGATGTTCTTGAGCCGACAGTTCTAGAGGGCCCCTCTGCCCATTAGCCAGTCCCCAGAGCGTCTGTGCACTGCAACGTGCCTGATATTCCTGCGGCTCCAGCAGGGTTAGGGTATGGGGAGGAGCAGCGCGTGAGCCGAGGTGTCTCTGGCGACCTCCCAGAGTCCGAGCTCTCTCCGTGTCAATTACCCAGTGGGTGCTGAGCCTGCTCCCCCGTACCAGGCAGCGCTCGTCAGGCTTCTTCACTGTCCAGTGTTATCCTCTTCTCATGCCGTAGCGCTTGCAAAGCAATATTTAGTTTTCCTGCCGGTGCTGCCTGCTGAAGCCCACACTGTGGAGAAACACGTGAGCAAAGGCCAGGCTTACCGAGGGTGAGGGCACGCTCCGTCTTCTTTATAGAGTGCGGGCAAGTGGAATGGAACGGAACTCTGTCTTGCCAGACAGTTCCTCCAGCAAATGTCTTGTTTCTCCATCTTGTCACCTTCATTCACTGAGCTGGCCCGCTTAGTTCTTGAAAAAGAAAATCGACTTGAAGAGTATTTCTTGTTAGACTTTTTTACATATAGTTTTGAAGCACAGCAACTATAATAGGTGGTGGAACAAGAAGAAGAAGAAGAAGAAGAAGAAGAAGAAGAAGAAGAAGAAGAAGAAGAAGAAGAAGAAG
>PVJA010042845.1:0-17097 GCA_004027025.1 Myocastor coypus | reverse complement strand
TTTTTGGGGGCCTGGCGGGATGGCTCAGTGGTCTAAAGCACCTGCTTGGGAAAGCTTGGGAGGCTTCAGGGACCACGGTTCAATCCTCGGCACCACATGCTGCGCCAGCCCTGCCCTCTGGGGGGTGGGCTGAGCTGGCCAAAAAAAGGAGTGAATAAACAAAGGTTCTGAAACAAGAATAAAAATAATAAATAAAAAAAATAAAATTAAAAAAAAAAAAAACAAAGATGCTTTTTTCAAAATAAAATAAGCAAATATCGACCATCAGGTGACAGTTTAACCCTTAGAACGTAAGACTGGGTTCAGTGGGCCTATCCCATACTTTTCTGCTGTAAATTTGTACTTAAGTATAATAGTAGTTGGGTATGTCTCGTATCTTTCCCTGAGGTATTATAGGAAGCACTCTCTGTGTTTATCCGCTTGGTGTGACAAATAGCAAGGAGTATGCACATGCACAAAAGTGTCAAAATGGGATTTGGATCACTTTTATGCTCCACCTAACTGGTTTTGCATATGTGTAACTGAGCAGCAAAGAGGGTCCCATAGACCCACACCACTCCAGTACTTATCTAAAGAAAGTGTTTTTCTCTTTTGACTTTTATGACAGAAGTACCCTAATTCAGTAAATCATACATGAAAAACCAGATTTCCAAGTTTTAGAAATTAAAAGTGAATCATCAGAGCTGGGGACGTAGCTCAGACGCACACTGCCTACCTGGTAAGCACCAGGCCCTGGGTTCAATTCCCAGTGCCAAAAAAGTGAATCATCAGATTACTCATGCAGGAAAACAACTCATTATGGTAAACTACTATAGTCCCTCGCTACTTCAGAGTTTGACTTTCAAGGGCTATTTCATGGGTTTTCAAAAAATAGAAATCTATTTATTGGAGCTTTTTTACCATATCATGGGATTTTTTTTGTGTGTGTGTGTGTGTGGTAGTAAGGAATCAAACTACAGACCTTGTGCTTGCCAGGCAGGTACTTATGCTGCCCCTATATCATGGGACTTTACAGTATTGTATGGAATATATATAATATATATATTACATAGGTTTACAAGTTTAGAAAATGGTTAAGAAACACTAGAAGTGTTTTTTTCTTTGTTTTTTGGTGGGACCAGGGTTCAAACTCACAACCTTGCCCTTGCCAGGCAGGCACTTGTGTCACAGAGCTATCTACCCAGCTCCTAGAAGTATTTTTAAGTCAAGGAAAGGTTTCTAAGAATGTGGGAAGGGTTCATAAAGCTTTAAAATATAAATACTTGAGTTGGGCGTGGTGGCACATGCCTGTAATACCAGCACTTGGGAGGCTGAGGCAGGAGGATTGGTGTGAGTTCGAGACCAACCTGGGCTACAGAAGTGAGCTCAAGGCCAGCCTGAACTGCATAGTGAAACCCTGTCTCAAAAAGGCAAAAAAAAAAAAAAAAAAAAAAAAAAAAAAAAAAAAAAAAAAAAAAATATATATATATATATATATATATATATATATATATATATATATATACTAAAATATAGCATCACTGGTTCACTGATTTTCGCTTGCAGTGGGGGTGTCTGGAATATAACCTCTGCAATACGTGAGGGAACACTGTGCACACTTTTGTAAGAGTAGTATGGGTGTATGAGGAGGAGGAGGAGGAGGTGGACTTTAGCACTGGCCATGTGAGCCAAAGTTCCTGTGACAGTGAAATTGAGCAAGAACCAACTGATGTGGACACAGGGAATGGAGACCTCCTTGATTTGGATTAAAAAAAAAAAAAAGAACCCAGCAATGTGAGTGTATATTTGGCTGCTGAAATGTGAAAGGGCCACACAACCAAATGGAATAATCCAATGTTAGATTAGGTCTGAAAATATAGTGAAGGTCTTGGCAGATGTGAAGTGCACTGGCCAGAATACCAGGACTGCCATTCAATGCTGGCAACTGTAGTAAATGAAATTCTACAGGATGCTGAGAAAGACACAGAGGCTAAAATGCAAGTACAATGGTCTGCATGCACTAACAGCCATATGTGAACATGTATCTAGGACACCTCACTAGCTGAAGTGAAAGCATTACAGGTCTGCTATACTTAGCACTGATTTCTCATGGTGATCGTAGGAATGTAAAAGACTTACGGAAAAGCACTGGGTCAAAATATGGTACAAATGTATGCCCTTGTAGATGTGTGAAGACTTGTTATTCAATTTAGACATTTATCCTAGAACTCAGACAACATGCCCTTATTTATGTAGTAAGAAATTGAATGATGTCATGAATAGACTTGGTGCTCCCATTGCCCAAGCCAATTGTAATGTGACGTTTGACAGTTTCCAATTGATGTTATATTTGTTAGCAGAGCACAAGTTGACCAGTGCAGGACCTGTACACAGGAACCAAGCAGAAATTCCAAGTGAAACATTGCAATTTCAAGACAGAGACAATCTTTGAATTTCAGAAAGATATAACATTGGCCTCATATATGGCAGGGAAAAGCAAACTGGCACTGCTGATGTCAACATTTCACTATGATGGAAATACTGATAGGGGAATCCTGACAACACAGAAGCCTGAGACAGAAACTTTCAACAACAACCCCAAATGTAGAGTAGATGTTGATAAGTTATGTAGCAACTATGGTGTCACTTGAAACACAAAGCAATGGGCAATGGTTGTCTTTTACTTGATTCTACACATGTGTGTGGCATAGTTTGATAGCTTACCAAAAAAATAACAAGTGTACAATAACACAGAAAAATTTTAAGAGGATTGGGACTGACACTCATAAGAGATCATTTATATCAATGAGAAAACAAAATGTTTCTGCTCAGAAAACAATGCAAAACAAAAAACTGGATAACACACTGGTGAGCTGACAGGTTAATAGGGAGGCATAGCATTGCAAAGACCTACTACAACAGGAAACAAAAGAAGATGTCACTGTTCCCTACAACAAAATACAGGAAAACAAGTATAAACGCCTCTTGTGTAGAGCGGACGCAGTTGTCATGTGTGAGGACTGCCTTAGGTGTGACAGATGAAGCAGAACTTCTGTAGTAGTGTTCTATAGTTAATGTTTAAAATTTTAATGTTTTGGGACCAGGGATATAGCTCAGTGGAATAAATGTCTGCCTGGCAAGCTCAAAGTCCTGAGTTCAATCCCTGGCACCACAAAAAATAAATAAATAAATAAATAAATAAATAAATAAATAAATAAATGAAAGAAAGAAAATAAATAAATAAATAAAAGAAAGAAAATAAATAAATAAATAAAATTTTAATGTTTTATAAACTCAATATTAAAAACTTAATCATTTTTCTGATTTTTTTTCTTTCCCCTTTCTTTTTTTAACAGTTGACACATTGCATATTGTCCTCACAATAGTTCTACAGAGCATAGTGTGTGGGCATGACTCACCTTCCTATTGATGTTGCTAAAAAAATTAAAAAAAAGAAAAAGAAAATTCTTCTCTCTCTTTTTTTTTTTTTGTAGGACCAGGGTTCAAACTCATGACCTTGCACTTGCCCAGCAGGCACTTGTGCCACGGAGCTATCTCCCTGGCCCCAAATTCTTCTCTTTTAATTAAGAGGAATCAGATGCATACACAGTCCAATGTTCCACAATTGCAGTGGGCCACCAGTGAAGCTTGCCATGTTGGAGGCTACTGATCCAAGCCTCCTACAATTTTTCTGATTTTTTAAAGTACTCATAGTTTAGTACAATAAAACTCATAAAATTAATAACTCAGGGCCGGGGACATGGCTCAGTGGTCTAAGTGCTTGCTTGTTGAGTGCAAGGGTCCAGGTTCAACCCCTAGTACTGCATGCTATGCCAGTCCCAGGCACTGAGCTGGCCACCCAAACTGGGCATGGTGGTGCACACCTGTAATCCCAGTATGGGGGAAACTGAAAGAGGAGAATCACTATGAGTCCAAGCTGTGTAGTGAGATCCTGTACCAAATAAAAGATTTAAAAAGTAATAATTTATCAATAGAAACATTTTAAAAAATAAACATGGGTCTGAGAGGCCCACATTTCTGTGCCTTGATAACTAAGTTAGTCTTATGATCCAAGGGCTACAGCAGAGAGTACTTAGGCAAAGCTTATTGTTAGTGGGCATGGAAGGAAATCTTTTTTAAGAACCTTCATGGTTTTAAAAAAGAAACAGGTTGTATTAGGTACAAGTACCAACTCCCCAAAAGGACTGCAAAATACATGTACTGCAAAAAAAAACTGCCATCATGTTTTCAACTTTTTTTTTTTTGAAATGAGGTTTTGCTATGTTGCCCAGGCTAGCCTCAAATTCCTGGGCTCACCTGATCCTCCTGCCTTCATCTCCTGAGTAGCAGGGACGACAGATACGGACCACTCGCCCACTAGTTTTCTTTTTTTCTTTTTTTTTTTTTTTTTGTCTTTTTGAGACAGGGTCTCACTATGCAGTTCAGGCTGGCCTTGAGCTCACTTTTGTAGCCCAGGCTGGTCTCGAACTCACAGCGATCCTCCTGCCCCAGCCTCCCGAGTGCTGGGATTACAGGTGTGCGCCACCACGCCCGGCAAGTTTTCAAATTCTTGTTCATTGTGATCAGCCAGACCCTTGCGGTAGCTATAAAGTGCTTCTGGGCTCTGAACACTGGCTTCATCACAGTCCCCCACGATAGTCTTCAGATTCATGGTGCCTGCTTTATCACCAGGATCTTCACTTCTTGATCTCTTGGCAGGCTAGTTCATGTCACTTGTCTATTTGTGTTTGTTAGTTTACTCACTGGATAAAATGAGCTGTCCAGGAGGCTGGGGCGATAGCCCCGTGGCACAAGTGCCTGCCTGGCAAGTGCAACATCATGAGTTCAAACCCCAGTCCCACAAAAAAAAAAGAGCTGTCCATCCCTTTAAATTCAGTCAGACATCACCTGTGTCCACACGCTGGGGCTGGGGTCATCTAGCTCTCTGGGTAGATAAGTCAGACTTAGGATGCTTCACACTTGTCCTTTAGTGTCAGAGACAGAAGGTGCACTCGTGTTCAGAGATTTATCCTGGGACAAAGTCAAGGCCCATATTTTGCATCTTCCTGTGTCTTACAGTCATTTGTTTTGTTTGTGTAATAGGAATTGAATTCACGACCTCATGCTTGCCAGACAGGCACTGTGTTGCTGAGCTTATATACCCGGTGACACAATTATGTTCAGGCACAAATAAGCACAGTTTGCCCTGCCCCAAATGCTTAAACAGCTGATTCTGAGTACTACCCTGGCCAGGCAGACACACACAGAGAAAGGCAAGGCCTCATTGCTACTTTCTATTTATATGGACAATTCCTCCACAGATGCAGAATTAACGCTCCTTGGACCAGTCCAATGAAGAGGTAATAAGGTGTTTATTAAAAACTTTGTTTCACGCAGAGGCAGTTAAAATTTATAATTTAAAACCCAGCCCACTACAAAAATGGGAGGGGATAAAAACTGTGCAACATTGACAAAAGATTGAGACAGACAAGGGCCAGGAGTGCCAGCCCCAGGGCAGGTCTCTCCTCTCCGGATGCCGGAGCTGGAGGCCAGGTGCAGCACTAGAGTGGAGCCCTGGGCTTGTAGCCACTGGCTTGACCCTGTGTGTGGGCCTGTCCAGCTGGGAGAAGCCTGGAGGAAGGGCCCTCAGTAGTGTGTGTTCAGTGTGCAGCCTGGATGCCCGTCCTGCTCACTCTGCTGTGGCAGCAAAAGGAGGCAGCAGCAGCTCAGGACCGTCCTGGAGAGGATGGAACACCTCTGTCACACACCCCGTGCCCAGACGCAGTGGTTTCCAGGACACCAGGGGCATGTGGCTGGGCTATGGTGGGCCCCAAGGCCTGCAGGGCCAGGGCTCTATTGCCTGCCCTCCCAGGGAAACCAGCCTACCCCAGCTGTGTCCAGAGTCCTACCTCCCCCATTGCTGAGGCTGCGTCCCATGGCCATCTGGTGAGAACGCCAGTTGTCATGGCTCCTGGGGTTGCAAAGACAGGGAGTCACCATCTACACAGACACTCAATCTCAGGGCTCTTCAGGCTCCCATCTGCCCCTAAGTGACTCACCCCTGGTCCCCTTCCAGCGTGCTCTGGATCTCCTTCAGCACTCCTGCAGGCAGCAGAGGCCCAGTGTGGTGAGCAGGGCCCAGGCCAGCCACCCTTCTCTCCCTGTTACTAATGAGTGCTGCACAGCCTATCTCTTATCTCTTGATTCTACCCTGGCCTTGTAAGCCCCTCCCTCCCTAGGAACATTGCTCCTCACCCTGATGCCAGCCTCCCCAACTCTTCCCCCGACTCACGCTCATCACTGAGCAGCGCATGCTCCATCACGAGGCCAGGCTTCTTCTCTGGAAGGCAGAGGCCAGATCAGCCAGGCCCCCAGCTACACAGAATGCTGTTTCTACTCCCACCTAGACCGTCCCTGATCACTTAGGGCCCCTTCCCTTCCTCCCAGTGTGGGCCAGGTGTGCTCCAGGCAGCGGCCCTAAGAGGCCTATCTTACCTTCTCCATCACTCTGGCTCCCAGAGTTCCTGTGGGGGAAAGAGATGGTGAAGGTCTGGAGAATGGGAGAAGCCAACTGTCCCAGCCCACTGGGAGCAGGCAGTTGGGGGTGCCCTGAGGCCTGCCAAGGACTCATGGGTGTGTGCAGGGTGGACCCTGAGGTCACAGGAATGGGTACCTTGGCCAGTTTCACAAAGGATACAGGAGGGTGAGGCTGTGGAAAGGCCTCCTGTTCTCTACATACCTGGCTTTGCCCATAGCCTTCTCAGGGCTTATGCTGTTGCCATTTCTTGGGCAACTGTGGTTCCTGGTTTTGGCTGAATCCACCAGACACCGTGGCTCTACCAGCCATTTGGTGGAAAGAGAAAAGCGCTCAAACTCCGAGGGTGAAATAAGGTAGAAACCTAGGGGCAGAGAAGAAGCCCAGCAGGTGAGGCTCTCCTAGAGGAATTAAAGAGGTAATCCCAGCCCAAGGCCAGCCAGTCTGCCAGTGGCTGCCATACCTGTGGCCCCTCCCCCACCGAGACCTGCTCACAGAGGCCCAAGGACAAGCCTGCATACCTTGGCCGTATTTGGTGAAGACACAAGAGGCAATGCCACTGACATCCTCCTGGCGAATGCAGCTGTATCGAACCTGGGGCTTCAGCAGGGGTAGCGAGACCACCTGGATGTCTCCCAGGTTGGTGAGAACTGCTAGATGGTGCTCCCCATAGTCCTCTGCCCGACAGCTGCCAAAGTGGGCCACGCCGACCCGCCGTACCCGGGAGCCCTCCAGGGCTGTCAGCTTCAGCTTCAGCTTGGTGCTCACCTTGGGAAGTGTGAACACCTAGGGGCACAGGGTGGCCGGTGATGCCATGGCCAGATAGTAGTTCTTTAGCCTGCTGTTGCCACCACTGCCACCAGGTCCCCACCATCTGAGGCTCTGCTGGGTCTCAGTGTCCCTCAGCTCTCAGATGCTGCCCTTGGGCTGGGAGTGCTGGAAGCCACTAACTTCCATGTTTGGACATTCTGTCCCTCCTACAAACCAAGGCTCTGCCTCAGGGTCTTGACCTGACTCAGGGACCCAACATGATACTACTCTACTTCTTTCTTGGGCCTCCCTAGCCCTTCTGACACCAAGTCTCAACTGTCATCCTTTGTGTTCAGGGTCCAAACTCAGCGAGTATCCCAGAAACCCTGCTATCATGTGACACCTTGAATTGCTCCTCTGACACTACAAGCAGCTGGTGGCTTCCCTGCATGTCTGGGCTCTTCGACAGGTCATGGGCCACCTCCAGGGGCTCAGGAAGGGGCACGCTGCGTCCGTCAAGCACGAGGATGCCCACCACAGGTGCTCTGTGCATCAGCTGGATCTCCTTGGCTACAGGAAGGCAGTAGGAGGATGGCTGTGGCAGGCGGTCAGGCTGAGACACCAACCTGCTTCTGCCCAGACAGATCAAGTGCCCTCTGCTCCAAGCAAGCACTTACCCTGCTCTGCCCATACTGGCTCATCCATTCTCCGCTCAGCAGGAGGCACACGCAAGGAGAAGGCGTAGATGGTGCCCCCATTAGTGCCAGCCCACAGTGAGGGACAGTGGCGGGAACCTGCCAAGAGGCAACGGTGTGGGTATCTCATCCCTTGGCTCTGGCAGCAAGGGGCATTGGGCCATCTGAGTTCAAACTCCAACCTTGCCACTCCAAAGTCAAGCCAACTAGGGGCCAGGGAGACAGCTCTGTGGCACAACTGCCTGCCTGGCAAGTGCAGGGTCGTGAATTTGAACCCTGGTCCCTCAAACAAACAAACAAAAAAAGTCAAGTCAACAAACCCCTTTAAGCCTTAGTTTCTGCCCCTCCAAAGTGCACATGCTGTGGGCTCTTCCTACTTTCTGGAGAAGGTGGAAAATTCTCTGGCAGCTACGCAGGGTCCCACAAACAAATGACTCTCAATCTAGGACAGGTCAGCACTGGCTTCAACATAGCGATGGACCCACCCATCCAACAGGGGAGAAATGACCATGGAAAAGACACTTCTACATGTCATCAGGTGCCACAACATCCCCAACCCTTGTGGCCACTCCAGGAAGAGGATCTCATTCCTCTGTTTCACAGAGGGGGACGCTAAGGCCCAGCAAGATGAAGTGATGTGTCCAAGGCCATGTTTCTAGATAGCGGCGGAACCTCAACATGAAGCCAGGCAGGAGGACAGAGCCAGGCCAGTGGGGACTCTGATCTGGCCCCTGATGACAAGGGTGAAATCCTCTTAGGATTTTAGGAAGCCAAAAGCTCCTACAGATCCTCATGCCAGGGATGCCACATGTCAGAGGTGTCCAATATGCCCCCAACCCCAGACAGGCCACTCACTGTCCCTCAGGTAGGTATCAGCGAAATAGAGTGTCCGGACAAAGCCCGTGAAAGAGTCCTCAGCCGAGCGGGCCTCGATCTTGCGCTGCACGGGCGCCAGCTCGATGTTCTGCAGGCCTGTCCGCTCTGCCTTGGTGCCTGCTACATGCATCTGCAGTAAGTACAATTGGGCTGGGCTAAGGGTAGGTGCAGGCCACCTCTTCCTAAGGGTCCTGGCTAGCTCAGTGCTAACCCTTCCAGGGAAGGCTGACCTGGGTTCAAGAGGGCCATGTCAGGGGTGTGTGTGTGTGTGCCCTGATCAGGAGACTGCCTGCCCTTCCACAGAAAGCAGCAGAAAAATAAGAAGAAAATAAGTTTTTTGCTAGCATTTCCCAGGGACTTCCCTCTTAAGTAATTACAACTATTATGTTTTGTTCCTAGGTAAATGGAGACAAAAAAGCAGTGATAGATTAAAGGTTAAAAAAAAATAGATTAAAGGTTACAGTGAAACCAGGGAGAGAGCTGTATGGTCCTGCTGGTGGCTGCTCTATGCTCAGCCTGGGTTCAAGGTGGCCTCAGGCCTCACCTCTCCTGGAGTACCGGCTGGCCGACGTTTCCGGCTAGACACTCTGCTGCGGCGCATCCGGCGGAAGGACTGACGCAGGGACTTCTTGAGGGACTTCACACGGGACAGTGGACCTTCTAAGGCTAACTGGTCACTGGGGTGCAGTGTGCACCTGGAGGAAGAGCAGGTCATTAGTGCTGCCAGCGCTGAGGGGCCTCGTAGGGCTCCAACCTCACACCCAAGCCCCAGTTGTCTTGCTCACTTAACAAAGACCTGCCGCCTCTGCTGGTGATCAAAGAGCCCAAAGCCATGGCTGGTGCCAAAGGCCAGAAGCCTCCACTCAGAGTGCAGAGCCAAGGAGGTGACCACAGCTGGGGGCTGGCACTGCACCAACACGAAGGGCTGGAAGCCAGGCTCAAAGTGCACAGGCCCTGAGCGGGCAGCTAGGCGGTCATGCCCCTTCCAGCGGTAACCCTCCTGGTCCTGCAGCAGGTCGACCTCTACCTGCTGCACAGCATGCTCTGCTGCTTCGTCATTCAGCTCCAACACCAGCACCTGAGGGTTGTGGGAGAACAGGGAGGTGAGCAAATCCCAGCCACCAGTGGACAACAAAAGATCTGGGACACAATCCAAGGTCCAGAACCCAAGTAGGGAATTTGTTCTGATTTCAAGAACACAAAGAACTATCCTGGGGCCACGCTCTCTTGGAATCAAGTAGCTCCCACCCACCAAGAAGAGCAGTGACAGAATGTGCTCTGGGTTATACATCAAGAGACTGGCTTCTGTCCCTGCTATCCGCAATCCTGAGAGGGAAGCTCCTGGGCCTGCATGCTGCCCCAGATTATCTAACCACTGTCCCCCAGACCCTGTCCCTGCCTGCTACCTGTCCTGCTGTGCCTGCTACAGCCAGGTAGCCACTGTACTTGCACAGGAAGATCTTCTGGATGCCTAGCCGGGGATCGTCACTGTAGGGGTCAAAGGAGCCCACCTGATGGGGGAGAAGGGCTTGATGAGTGGCACTGAGCCAGCTCCAGCTGTCTGCACCCCATATCCTGCCCTGTTCCCAACCTCACCTTGCGCAGTGGGGGCCACTCCTCCTCGCCCTGGGCATTGAGGCTCTCACTGGTGTCCATGTCGGTGAGAAACACCTGCACTGTGCTGAGTCTATAGAGCAGCCGCAAGCAGACACCAGACGCATCCCAGAACCGCACCGTACCATCCTCATGCCTGTGGGCACAGCCCATCTACCCCCATCAGAGCAGAGCCAGCTGGGTCCCTGGGACACTGGCACAGATACCTCAGGGCTCTGCTCCCATCCCCATGTCCACCTGGGACAAGGAAGAGTAGCATCAAAGGCACATACCCTGTAAGCAGCAGGTCCCTCTGGGGTGGGGGTGGGGCTAGGCTGGTGCCACCATCAATAGGCCACTTCTGTAGAAAGAGACAAGAAGTCTGGGTGAGCCTGGCTTCAAGGTGGGCTGGGGCTGGGGCTGGGGCTGGACCTACCATAGTGGAGAAGTGTGCGTTCTGCCGGCTGCCAGCTGCGATGACACGCTCCCACAGCTTCAGGGGAATGTTGGACACGTGGTGGGAGCAAGTGATGGCCGAGCAGTGCAGGGAGGCCAGGTAGGGAGGCTGGACTGAGGGCCAGCCCACAGTCTGCAGGTCAATCACCACCAGCTCCTCCTCAGCCAGCACCACCAAGGCATAGGGGTCATCGAAAGCTGGGGCACAGGCCAAGGGTCAGGCCCAGGAGGAGGCAGTTCGTCTCAATCCAGCCTGGCAGGATCAGAGCTCCAGGGTGGGAGCCTAGGAATCTGCCCACTCAGAAAACCCCATCTTTGGCTGCTTAAGCAGATTCCTCCACCTGGATTCTGGGCTCCACTCAGGGCTTATAGGCAGAGACCCCACCAAGAGGAGCCTTCCTGTACTCCATCAGTCAAGGCTGAATGTCAGAAAGAATGTTGCAAGCCCAGTCACTTCCTACAGCCCCAAGCTTCTGTCCCAGGCTAAGTCACCACGTTCTGCAAGGCTCCCCACATGGCAGCCAGCTGGATTCTCTTTATTTTTCGAGACAAGATTCTCACTTTAGGGCCCGGTGGGATGGCTCAGTGGTCTAAAGCGCCTGCTTGGGGAAGCTTGGGTGCCTTCAGGGACCGCGGTTCGATCCCCGGCGCCACATGCTGCGCCAGCCCTGCCCTCGGGGCGGGCTGAGCCGGCCATAAAAATGAGTGAATAAACAAACAAAGGTTCTGAAACAAGAATAAAAATAATAAATAAAAAAAAAAAAAAAAAAAAAAGATTCTCACTTTATAGTTTTAGGCTGGCTTCCAACTAGAGGGGAACTCTTGCTTCAGCCTCATGAGTGCTGGGATTCAGGCATGTACCATCACACCTGGTTTAGATCCTCTTTAGACAGAGGCCAGGCAATGGAAACTCTACTTAGGGCTCTCATTCCTCTTAAAAGAAACCCAAAGATCTCACTATGGCCCCGTGGAGCTGTATGATCTGGAGGGCCTGGCAGCATTTCCATGGTCACGCTGTCCTCCATCCCTCCCTCTCTGCTCACAACCCACTCGCCAAGAGCTCTTGCAGTGCAGTCTCTGCACTGGTTCCTTGCAGAGCCATCACTGCCCTCTCAGTTCCTTACAGATCTAAGGTCTGGATGACCTGTTTGTGAATCAGCACTGTCCCCTAGCCCTGCCTCCATCTCCTCACCTGGCCTTACTTTTGCTTGCCTCTGACATTATTTGTCACACTGTTTACTCTATCTCTCTGCATTTGAGTAAGCCTCACTGAGCAGGGGCTTTGTCCGCTCCAGGGCAGGACCTGGCATGTAGCAGCTGCTTACTATACAGCAAAGCCTGCTAGCACAGGTATAAGGTAGGAGAATAGTATAGGAAACTCAGGGTGCCCATACCTTCCCTGAGGGAGCTTCCCACATTACACACTTGTATCCTGACCTGCTGGGACTATGAGAGTTGGAGATACAAAAGCAAGATCACAGGACAGTGGCCTGCTAGATAATGCCATTCATTCTACTTGTATTTTTATTTCATTTTTAAAAAATTTTTTTTATTATTTTTATTCTTGTTTCAGAACCTTTGTTTGTTTATTTACTCATTTTTTCCTGGCTCAGCTGCCCCGTGGGCAGGGCTGGTGCAGCATGTGGTGCCGGGGATTGAACTGTGGTCCCGAAGCCACCCAAGCTTCCCCAAGCAGGCGCTTTAGACCACTGAGCCATCCCGCCGGGCCCCTATTTTTATTTTAATACTGAGGATTAATCCCAGTGCCTTTAAACTGAGCTACATCCCTTTATTTATTTATGTATTTATTTATTTTTTCACAGTACAACAAATTATTTTTACTTTTATAGTTGTCTTAACTTTTTGCAACTCACAACTAGAATTGCAAAATAAACTGAGCTACATCCTAGCTTTTTTTTTAAGGCCAGGTCTTGCTAAATTGTGGAGTTACCCAAGCTGGGTCAGAGCTTCTAAGTCTTCTGCCTAGGCCTCCCAGAGTGCTGGGATCACAGGCATCCACCACCATGCCTGCCTCCCATTGGCTAGTTGTTTATTTTGCTTTTTAAGTTTTTTTTTTTTTTTAACTTTATTTATGTTATGGCTAGCTCAGCCTGACCTGGGGGTGGGGCTGGTGCAGCATGTGGCACCAGGGATCGAACCATGGTCCCTGTGGTTACCTAAGCAGGTACTTTAGACCACTGAGCTATCTTGCCAGCCCATACTTGTTAATTTTTAAAATTTTATCTATATTTTTTCCATTGGTTTAAAATATGTTGGGTTGGCAAGATAACACAGCAGTCTAAAGCGCCTGCTTAGGCAAGCTTAGGTAACTGCAGGGACCGTGGTTCGATCCCAGCACCACATGTAGTGCCAGCCCCAACCCCAACCCCAGGAAGGGCTGAGCAGGCCATAACATAAAAAAAAAAAAAAAAGAGCAACTCAGTGAGGTATTCTCCTGTGTCCTCCACTGGCTCAGCACAGGGAACCCAGGCTTCGTGACCATCATGCTCTAACTGGTTTGAAGAAGGCAGTACTAGGGCTCTGCTTTCAATATGCAGAGCACAAAGAGGAAAGGGAGGCCAAGAAAGAAAGGAAGTGCACACCTGGTCAGGGGCACACATCTACATTCCCAGCACTCTGAGGGAAGCTGAGGCAAGAGAATCAGAAGTTTGAGTCCTGCCTAAGCAATGAAGCGAGCTCCAGTTAGAAAAGAAAAAGGGATGGGAATATATGAATTCCAAATGCTGCAAATAATGAAATGAAACAAAACAAAATAAAGTAAAACAATCCTCCATAGTATGAACATATAGTCCTGTCTTCTGGTTGGATTAGCACAAAGACACAAATTTGCAAAATTGAGCAGAAGGTAGGGTTTCTTCGGTTAAAGCTCTGAGATACAGTGTTTTTTCAAAAATCAAGTTACCTGGAAAGGAAATACTAAATAATTCTGCCACATTCCTTTATATATAAATCTCTAAGCCACACACAGTTGACGATGATAGAAGTCAAGTATTTATTTTTCTTTGCAGAGGCTGTCATTGTGAGGAAACTTCTGGAAGGCTGGATTCTATACCATGTTCCAGACATAGTTACCTTGTAGAGATTTATGAAACTATCTTTGAGTCAGGGGAATTCTCTCTATCTATTAATTCTGATTCTATGTGATTATCCTCTGTCTTCCTCTAACTTACATACTATGAAAAATGTCCAGCATACAGAACTGCATAGACAGTGAGGTGTTAAATATTGTCTACTTCCAGTTTAACAACTCTGAATCTTTTTTTCTTTCTTTTTAAAGAAAGAAAGCTTTACAGGTAGAAGAGAAAAAAAAAAAAAAAGAAAGCAGAAAGTCTCAGACTAAGCTGTCCTGAGCACCCTGCCTCCTGCCTCTGGTGGCCTTCACCCAGGTAGGTCAGACACTTTTTTTGAAAAGCACTTTCCAGGAAGCTCCCAGGTGCCTGCTCTCTGGCTTTCAGCAACAGCCCTTGCTGGTCTTGCCTGTCATCCGCATGGTCATCCTAGCCAGAAGATGGTTTTACCTTGTCTACTCCAGAACCCTCTTGCTTAAGGTACATGGCTGACACCCCTACAGGGCACCGATTGGCTCCACTAGGCTGAGACCCTCAAAGACAGCTTGGGGCAGACAGGAGGAGTCACTGGTCAGGATAAGCTCTGCCTGAGTATCCAGCTAGGGAAGATGGTGAGGGGAGGAGAGGGAGGTGACTGGTGCTGTTGGCCTTGGTGGCACTAAGAAGCTGGGTGCAGAGCTAGAATCCTAAGTACTCTAGAACACTGAGGCAGGAAGACTGCAAGTTCAACTCTAGCCTGGGTAACTTAGCAAGACCTTGTCTCAAAATAAAAAAGTAAGAGGGCTGAGGATGTAGCTCAGTGTGAAGACCCTAGTATCAGGGGTTAATAAAGAAAGTTTACCCAGCACTGAGGGGGAAAAAAAAAGAAGGAAAAAAAAAGAAAAAAGAAAAGGGAAGGAGGGAGGGCAGGAGGGCAGGCAGGCACTGTAAGGTCCAGGGACCCAGAGTAGCCAGTTTGGGGAAACTTATATAGGCCCCTCCTCCATTTCTGCACCCACCCAGCACCCCCCACCTCCCACGCCCACTGTGTATATCCACTCCCAAGGCTCTCTACCTGCCGCAGGGTCTGGCTCCGTGAGGACAGTGAAGTCGATGACACGCGAAGTGAAGTCGAAGGCTGTCTGCTGGCTGTTGTGGACCACGGAGATGCAGTGTCGGTCCCCATAGCTGGCTCGTGGCATACCACCCTGGAAGATGGTGAAGGGCAACCTGCAGACACAGGAGTAGGGTGGGCAGGGACTGGGCTGGCAGCTGGACTTGCTGGAGCACACAGAGCAAGGGCCAGCTGTTGTGGCACGGCCTCAGGTCTGGGGCTTCTAGCACTAGAAAGGACTGGACCCTCACCTCTTCCTGACTGCAGCAGCCCAAGAGAACTTGGGGGAGGGACACATCTACCCTGAGTGTCTATAGCCACTTCTGCTTTGACATCAGGCCTCCCTACATGATTCTGTTTGAAGAATTTTAGCTCCCTACAGCTAAATACCGTGAAACCTTCTGATTGGCAGGGGAGGAAAGTGTGTTAAGAGATTCTGAGGAAGTGAGGTGCTGGGAATTATGAATGGCAAATCCACTCTTCTCTCCCTTCTCGGGTTCAAGACCCTACGAAAGCATTTACTAGGCACCATCTCCCTGAATAAGATCTGAGAGTTCTCTCTAAGTCTCTATGGAAGTTCTTCAAAGCAGAGGGAACACAATGCCAGTACCTACCCTTGTTTGGTGGTTAGCCAGAAGATTTTGGTAATGGCTTTGCAAGGAAATGGACCTAAAAAAATATTAATTAAAAAATTAAAAAGTGAGTTTGAATGCTACTCTAGATATATAATAATTCCTATGGGCATGACCCCTTCTCAGCCAGCAAACCTGCTGTGGTTTTTCAGACCAAGCCCTGGCCCTCTGTAGGCCCAGGTTTGGCTTTTGTGAGCCAGTCATCATGTGCCCACAGCCAGGCAAGACTGAAGGCTCTCCTGAGGTGGGAGGGCGGGTCAGGCCCTCTGGGGGGGTGGGGTGGTACTGACCATAAGGCGTGGAGCTGCGCAAAGGCTTGAGTTGCTGGGTGTCGCTGGACACAGGCCACTGGCAATGGCTGCCATCGGAGTGGCAGGTGACAATCAGGCGGCCATCCCGCTGCCAGCTGACATTCTCCAGTTGCTTCAGAGCAGGAAGAGAACAGGGAAAGAGCATTGGCTTGGTCAGCATTTGCACCCCTGTGCTGCAGCGCAAGCTCTTCCTATTCTAAGAGGAGCCTGGCAGAGCCACCGACAGCCACCACCTACCTGGCTGCTGAGGAAATGGCAGAGCACACGGCTGCCTTGCAGGCCCCAGATGATGACCAGGCCCCGACTGTAGCCAATCAGGATCTGGTAGGGGTCTCGAGGATGCTCCTGCACAGCCTCTACCATCTCAAACACTCGCCGCTGTCGGGCCTCCTCAGGCAGCCTGGGGACAGGAGAAGTGTGAGCCCAGGCCACCATCTTCCTTGGGGCACAGCCATAGCAGGGCATAGCAGCGCATGGCAATCAACATTGTGACAGCATGGAAAGGTGGCTGGGCCATACTGTCACCAGAGAGAGGACAACATGGAGAACAGGACAGTGACACATAAAACCCCCAGGAAGAGCTAGGCATGTGGATGTATGTCTATAATCTCAGCACTCAGGAAACTGAGGCAGGAGGATCACTATGAGTTCAAGGCCAGCCTGGGTTACATAGCGAAACCCTGTCTCAAAAACTAAACCAAGGGCCAGCGAGATGGCTCAGCATTCTAAAGTGCCTGCTTAGGAAAGTTTAGGCAAGCGCAGGGACTGCTGCTCCATCCCTGGCACCACATGTTGTGCCACCCCACCCCAGGGTGGGCTGAGCTGGCCATGACATAAATAAATGAGGTTTAAGAAAAGAAAATTATACTATTCTTGAGAGAATGACAGTAACTGAGTTTACACCAGGAGCAGTACATATCAAAAAGACAAGAGTGACATGTATTCCAAACATAATTTTAGCGTTACATTGTGCTATAATCAATATGCTGAACCTTTTGAAGGTTCTTAAGACCAATATCTGATTCATCCTGTGTACATCAGTGTATGGTTTTGCTATTGATATGTTTTCTGCTTTATCTGCTTCCAGT
>PVJA010042844.1:0-17092 GCA_004027025.1 Myocastor coypus | reverse complement strand
TTTCCCTTTCCTTCACTGCTTTCTGCCCCTGCCCCTGCCCCTGCCCCTGCCCCTGCCTCTGCCTCTCCAGGGTCTTGCTATGTAGCTTAGGCTGCTCGCCAACCCGCCCTCATGCAGGCAATCAGGTGGGCACCGCCGCCCTGGCAGTCTCTCCAGCCCTCGGTCCTCCTCCCATTTGAGGAGGATCTCTCTCCCTATTGCCTCTTATCTTTTATTTAGCTCTTTATTTATATTTGGGTCTCAAATATAAGAGAGACCATGTGAGAGCTGAGCTTGTGCGCTGCTTCATTTCTCTTGGCCTTGAGGTGCCCCCATTTTCTTCAACGACTCCAGTTGTTCTTTATGGCGGTGTAGTGCTCTATTGTGGGTAAATTCAAATGTGTTGACTTGAGACCTGCGTGTGTAGAAAGTAGCAAATAAATCGTTCGCTTCATGAGTATTCTAATATAATTGTCTTTCTTTAATATATGTTTTTATCCATTAAAATATTAATCTGAGAAAGAGTTTCCGGTTCCCTCCAGGGGCCCAGTTAGGTCCCACAGAGCAGCCCAGGCCCTCTTAGCTGCCCTGCGTGTTGCCAGGCTGAGAACTTTTTTTTTTTTTAACTTTATTTGTTTGTTTATTTATTTATTTATTTATTTATGTTGTGGCCTGCTCAGCCTGCCCTGGGGGTGGAGCTGGCATGGCATGTGGTACCAGGGATGGAACCGTGGTCTCTACACTTGCCTAAGGTTGCATAAGCAGGTGCATTAGACCACTGGGCTATCTCACCAGCCTCCCCCCCCCCCCAGGACTTTCTCTAAGGAAGACTGAGCCCTCTCCTCCCAAGCCTCACGGCCACAGGGATATTTGTTCCCTGAATCCTTCTTGTTACTGCTGCCTTGGCTGGCAAGAAAAGGCAGGAAAAGGACAATGGGGGCTCTGCACCTCCTCCTTGGAAGCAGCAGGCTAGTCATTTGTATCAGAAAGAAGTGTCTGTGTTTGCCAAAACGTGACAGATCTGTGACAGCGCCAGCTTCCCAGTCCGTCATCTGCCTGTCAGCCTGACGACTGCTGTAGTTCTTCTCCTCCAAGTGAGGAGAGAACCCCGGAGGTAAGTGAGCCCAAGTGGGGGTGCTCAATCAAACGTGAGCCGGGAAGGAAGACGTCAGCATTACTAGGAATCAGACTCAGGACCCTGCCCTTGCCAGGCCAGCACTGTGCCACCGAGCTATCTCCCCAGCCCGGTGCATTCCCTCTGGCTTGTAGCCAGTGCCTACCACGTTGTCTCGCTCAGCACACCATTGAATCAGTGAATGAAGGAAGAAGGGGAGGAAGGTTAAGTGGAAGGGTATCATGGTAGATTTTATTTGTCAACCTGCCCGGGGGGGAACGGGTGTCTTGGTACCTGGGAAAGCACTGCTGCAGTAGCTGTAAGGGCTCTTCTGGAAGAGACGGGTGGTTGGATGGGCCCACGAGGGAAGGCGTGGACACCACCTACTGTCAGCCAGGGGGGCCAGGAGGCGCAGAGGGGCTGAGGAGACTCCCCGGGCTGGGGCTGGGTCTGCATCTTCCACTTGTGACACTCGTGTCCTGACTGAAGCTTGGGTATAGAACAAGACTTACTCTGTCTGTTTCTCTGATCCCTGGGCCCTGAATTTAGGGACTGAATTAACCACCAATTTTCTTGATTCTCCAGTTTGCAAGGTGGCAGCCCATGGATCACTTGGTTTTCATAATTGTTTGAACCGATTCCCACAGTCTCTCCCCACCCCACTCTGTTCTTTTAATTTATTTTTCTTTTAAAAGTATTTGTTGGTTGGTTGGTTGATTTGTTACAGGGTCTCGCTACACAGTTCAGCCTCCCCAGCGTTCGGATTACGGTGTGCATTATCACGCCTGCCTTTGAGGCCAGCATGGCTTGCAGGACTGGCGATTAAACTCGGTTCCTTGGACTTACCAGGCAGGCGCTTAGACCACTGAGCTATTTCCCCAGCCCATGGTGAAATGATAGGCTGCACATACAAGCGGGACAGTAGTTATGTAAGACTACATCCTCTGGTGTCTTCGTAACTATCTTAGTTTTTCATGCACACTCTGACAACTTGCACAATGAAGAAGATGTGCAAGAATGTGCTTCTCCCAATTTAACACCATCACGAAATGATCCGTGATTGTGCGTACACACGTATGTCTAGTGGTTCTGTTTCTCTGGAGGACCTTGACGGTACAAAGGATTTACACAAATTTCTAAGGAAAGATAGGAAGTGGGAGGGATGCATCGTTATCTCTCAGAATCCAGGGGCCCAGGCTCATCCCTGAAAGCGTGTATGTCTGGACAACATTAGGTTACAATAAACATCACAAATACCTCAGACCATGAAACAAGTCACAAGAGGTGCATGTTGTGCCCTTCGGCCCTAACAGGAACCGCACCAAGTTCTCCAGGGCACAGGAATTTTACACCCCCACCTGCCTGCCCAACAGGGGCTACTGGCCCCTTATTTCTGTCTCCTGTATGTTCTTCACACTCCCTGTGGCATTCAGTGTCAGCTGGGTTTGAAGGAGGAGGTTGTTATGGTTTGTGTCTAGGTGCCCCCCCAAAGCCTCATGCAGTCATGAGGTGGGGACTTCTAGAGTTGGAGACTAATTCATGATCCACTGGGATTATAGGTCTTAGTACTGCTGGGGTTATGGGTGTGTGTACCCTCCCCAGTCTGGGGTGATAGCCTGAATGCACTTCATGGAGAGAGACAGACTTCTCTCTTGTTGCCATTATTGCTGTCCTGCCACCATGAACTGGATGCTCTCTGCCCTGTGCCACTCAGCCCTAGAGCCTGTCAAATACGCAGTAATGTCTCCAGTAACAGCGAGTTGAATAAACCTTTCCTTTCTTCATTTTGGGTGCCGGATATTTGTCCCAGCGATGAGAGAAGAATAACTGAGACAGAGCTACGATCTGCATTTTATAGGAAAAACTAGATGCAGGTGACTCATCCATGCACATGGATTCCAAGGCAAATCCTCAGAAGATGTGATCTCGGACTCCCAAGAGAGCAGTGGAAGAGCCAGCCTTCTTTTCTATGAGGACTGTCATCTATCTGTTCCTCATGAAGTGCTGGGCTCTACAGGGTGGGATTTGGTCTTTGGGAAAACTGTTTGTCAACTGATTTTCTGAGACGGTTTCCCTTTAGCGGTCCTTCCAGAAAGAGCTGGTCAAGCCATTCCTAAATTCACAGTTCTACCTGTTGCCATCTTGTGTGACTGCTGATGATTGTTCTCCTAGGAGCATGGTTGTCATGGGAACAAGTCTGGGTAGAGAACTACTGAACTCCTGCTAAGTTCCAGCCAGAGAGGAGGGTACTGAAATGAATAAGCAATGCCCCTGTGCTGTGAAGGGACACCTGGGTGGGCCAAACAACAAGGCAACATCAGCCTAAGCTCTGTCAAAGGAGGCGTTCAGGTCTGTGGGCCGCCATTTTGTGTCACCCACTACCTGATGTCCCTTGGATTCTCCACTTCCTGCGGGGTGGACTGTTGGCACAGCCGTGCCCATCCAACCAATAACAAGCTTCAGAAATACTCTGGGCTTGGATATCTCCAGGTGTTTATTTGGGTTTTCCTAGTTCTTGTTTTCTAATTGGTTTCAGATGTGACTACCCAATAGAGGCCCCAAATAAATAAAACAGATCATAAAATATGGCCCAGCAAAATGGGCATGAGAAATCCCAGAGCGCACGGAAATGCACTTCCAGAAAGGCTCATAAATAATGAGGTGGAAACAGTAGTCTATTTTCTTTTTAATGGAAAGCCAATTAGGAACCCTCTCTGGACTGGCGGGAAAGAGCCAGGTTCCTTTGTTCTGTAATAAGGGGTTGGGGGTGGGGTGGAGGAGGGCGGGCCCCTACCCTTGCCAGAACAGGGCAGCACAAAATGCTGTGGTCATCAGGCCTACGGGGAGCGATGAAAGAGTGAGGTGCAAGCCCCGTCTTCCCATGCTCTCTGAGCTTCTCTAACTCCCTTCCAGTTGGTATAGCAGCCCAAGCTCTGCAAGCCCCAAGAACTAGCGGTGTGTGTGGAGGCCCGCAGGAGTCTAAAGGCTGCCTGTGAACTCCCAGAGTACACTTGTAGGGGCTTCCCTCAAGGCAGCCCCAGGGGAATCCAGCCGTTCACTCACTAGCACCCAAAGGAGCCTTTTCCTCCCCCATCTTCCTGAAGCGCTCCGCTCTTAAGCTGCCCCCTCTCCAACTGGTAATGACCCTTCTGGGGCTTCCACACAAAACACTGTTGATACCTCCTTCCGCCGAGGCTCAGAAGGGCGATGCCCTCCACTGTGCAAAGCAGGAAAGTGAAAAAGAGAAACGTGAGTTTCAGGAGTCACGTAACTGCAGAACTGCAGTGGCGGAAATCAATTCCCTTCATGCTTCGTGACCTCCAGGTGGCTGGTGTTTACCTGGTCACTGTCAATGGGACCATGGTGGCCTCCCTCCGAACCATTCACATAGTGGCTAAGAGCACAGACTTTTGGAGCCAGGGATGTCTCAGCGAAATTATTGGCTCCATCACCTAAAAGCTGTGTGATCTGGGACAAATTTCTTAATTACTCTCAGCCTGTGTCTGTGTTTAAAAAATAGGGATAATGAACCTAGTCCATTTTCCTGGTAAACACAGATAAATGACAGTGGTACCACACATACTTAGGATTATGAGAAGACTCTGTGACCAGCCAGCCCTTCAGCGTAGCCACGGGCTCCCCATGGCAGCCACCACGGGTTCAGGTGGATGACTGCTTTGTTTCCACTCTCTGGGGCGAGCCAGGGCTCCCTGGAAATGCAGCTCAGTGTAATCGGAGGACTCAGGCTGGCAGCTTGGGTGTAGCCACACCCAGCTCCAGGCTCACGCTGGCCAGCGTGGACAATGAGGCAGGCCAGACGTGAGGACCCCTGCTGAGACTTCCTGGAACACCAGTGGCTCTTCTGTGCTCCCCCAAAAAACCTGAGTCATCGTGGAAATCAGGAGGCCCCTTGGGCCCTTGCGTGCCCCTCAGAGCTGGCTACTCTTTGCTGGGGAGAGCAGTCCTCTGAGTGCAGCAGGTCTGCTGTAGGAGCCCCGGCCTAGGCTGCTGGCCAATGGCCACAGCTGGGAATTCCGCTCCTGCCCCTCGTGGAGACTTTTTCGCCAGTTTCTTAGAAATTGTGCTTCTCCTCCGCTGCAGGGGGCAAACTGCGGCTCACCCTTCTGTGAAGCTCCCAAGGATTTCCTTGAAAAGCAGAGAGGTCCAGAGGGGGATGAGGTCTTAGGAGATGTGACACTGATGTCTGCTTCTGCTACCTGCGGAATGGGGACAGGTTCCACCACATTTGCGAGTCACTAGCTTGGCAGAGCAAGGAAGAGGGGAAGGATGGAATATTTGAGACATACATGTGGGGCGTTAGCCGCGTCGCCTTCCTTCCGTAAGGGCTGTCTCCATTGCACAGACGCAGAACCTGGGGCTCTAGAGGTTATACATCAGGCTCACAATCAGACCCTGTGTTATGGTTTATGTCTACTTGTTCCCCCAAAGCCCCATGAGTCCTGAGGATTTCTAGAGGTTGAGACTTGATCCATGATCCACTGGGATTATGTGTTTTAATACTGATGAGATTATGGGTCTGAGTACTGCTGGGAATTATAGGTGTGGCCTGAGGCGGATAGGCTAAGGCAGAGGGCCCGATGTAACTTAAAGAGAGACAGAGAGACAGACCCGCGCTGTTGCTCTCTGCCCCCCTGGTTGTTCCGTTGCCTCTGTCGCCCTTGTTGCTGTTCTGCTGCCATGAACCGCTGCTCTCTGTCATGTGCCAGTCAGCCTTGGAGCCGGCCAAATATGGACTGAAACTTCTGGTAACTGTGAGCTAAATAAACCTTTCCTTCCTTCATTTTGAGTGTTAGTATTTGTCCCAGCAATGAGTCAGTAACTAAGACAACCTGCATCACTTGCCCTTTACTGATTGCAAGCAACAGAGACTCAGGTGTAAAGATTCAAGTAAAGCTGAGCAGGGGCAAGGAGGTGGTTGGTGTGGGGCTTATAGACAGGGGGGACTCACAGAGAATTTTACGGGGATCATAGGCGAGACAGACGAGCTTAACTTACCACCCCACTTGGAATGTGCCCTCTGGGAGGAAATCTGAGGGGTTTGGCTGGGCGGCTTGGCCACCCTGTGGGCAAGGAGGGCATGGAGCATTGGAGGGCAGTCCTGGCCACCTCCTAGGGCTGCAGCTCCATGATGGAGCACGTGCCTCACATGCACGAGGTCCTTGGCTTGGTTCTCCATGACATGGGTGCGCACACGCCCACACGCACACCCATACCTACAGCAACACACACACACACACACACACACACACACACACACATGAGTTGAAAGATAATCCTATCCTGATTGCATGTAGTGAGAAAGAGGAGTAATTCCCAGAGAGCAACTGGGGTGCTGTAACCAAAAGCAGGGGTGAAGGGCCCTATACTACTAAGCTGGTAGGCATAACAGCTGTCCCTGGCCGTAGTGGGCGAGTGACCAGCTGGGTGAAGCCGAGCCACACAGCCGCCCTCATGCCACAAGCTGGGCCTCCACTGCAGCAGCCTCACTTCTCTGTCCAGATTTTGCAGCTTCCCCTTTTGAGGACCCCGTGATGCTGGAACCGCTCGGGAAGGGCACATGCCCTGCTGGAGAGGAAATCTCTGAAGAGGGCAGAGGAAGAGGAAGCGAAAGAGACAGGGTCAATTCGAGAGCAAGAGGGTGCCATGGAGAAGTGCGAAGAGGCTGCGGCTTTGTCACCGTGGGAAAATGACAAAATAGTAGGGAGTTTAGTGGGGGGGGAAAGAGGAAGAGATAGAGACCAGATGGAGGGAAGAATTCAAGGCGCAGGCCCACTGGGATGATCTGAAGAAAAACTAAAAAGCCAAGTGGGTTAGCGGTGTAGCTGGTCTGGCATATGCCAGGCGGTGGGCTCAACCCCCTGCGTGGAAAAACAACAAATAAAAAAGGATGAAGCCGAAGTATAATTGACTGCTTAAAAGTATTTGAGATGTCTTAGATTATAAAACTTCTAATCAAGGAAAGGATTAAACCAGCAATTGTAGATTTAAAGAAATGTATAAAGGGATAATATACAACTAAAAACCTACATTTGGGAAGTTTTAAATTTAGCTCAGGGTTTCCTGGCAGCTAAGGCAAAAGGCAAACACGATAGGGCCCAGTCTTCACTGTCTCCTAAAAGGAAGTGAACCCACAAGCCAGAAAACACTTTTCTCCTGTTGTTAAAAACCCAACCAATTCTGTGACACATTTTAGCCAGCGGAAAGATTTTCCACTATAATTCTTCCGAGCACGAGAGACCTTATTCCTAAGGCCACCATCCGGGGAACTGTTGAGGGACGTGAAGTACCTGCCTCCTATCAGCAAGCGCCCCCCTCGGGGCCCTGCAAGGTTCCCAAGGGATACCAGGTGACAGCCTGCCTGGAGTTGTGGCTTCTATACAGCCTTGCTATGCAGTGCCAGGCCGGTCTGCCTGGGCGCCGTCTCTGCACCCTGGGTCCCCCTACCTCCCCGCAGACACAGACTGGCTTCCAGCTGGATTGGCGCAGTGTGTGGCACTAGGGCAAGACGGCTGGCGTGTCCAAGGGGCACGGGGCATTTCTCTTGGCTCCATTTCACCTCGGCAATGCTCAGGCAGGTTTTTATTTCTTCCATGGTGCTGGCTCTTTTGGTTAGACCTTTGGGGGTTTCAGGCTCACTGTGCAGCCGGCCGAGGGTGCTAGGGTTTCTGAATAGGGTAGCTCAGCGCGCCCGTTTGTCCCTTGTCCTGCAATCCAGTCCCTCTGTTTCCACTATCTAGTGGTTTCTGTCTCCTGGGTAGACTCCCCGGTGCCCTGCTTGACTGACTGGTCAGCCGTGGCACACGCCACCCCAAGCGTGACAGCCTCTCTTTCCTCTCAAAGGCAGGGCCACTTGAAGGGAACACCGGCAGAAGTGTTCCCTGACAGAGCCTGGATTAAAGAGCGGCTAAGAAAAACTTTCTGGGCAAGGGAAAAAGTGTCCAAAGGCTTGTCATTTGTCACAGTATGGCAGACTCATTGAATTAAGGACATTGTCTAGCCCTGAGTAGCTGTGTTTACTCACTGGATAGGTTTTTAGGATGGACCATGGTGTCGTGTTCATGGGGGACTGAGCCAAGAGAGACTGTGACAAAGGCCTTTGGGAACAGGGTACAGTTTGATTGACCACCCTGGGGGTTCTAGAACCCATCCATGTCTCTCCTGAGGGCTGTTCCTGTCCAAATCCCTGAATAAACAATGGATTGTTCTGTCTGCCCAAGTTTCTGTTTGCAAAGATGGTCATTCATCTCCACGCCGCTCTTCTGTGGAGCGCGGCGGGTGCGCCGGGGAGGAGCGCTCTACAAGCAGCACGAGGAAACTGTGCGAGACTCACCAGCATGCAGCGCGCTCTCGCCGAGGCGCGGGCCCGCTGGAATCTGCTGCTATAGCTTTGCAAGGCTGCAAAGGGGCAGAGCCAGGCCTCACAGGACCGGAAATGAGTGCTGGGTTCCCAGGAGACCAATGAGGACCGGAGCAGCTGTGCAGGCCCCCACACTGAGGAGGGTCCTTGTTGTTAACTTGAAATTCTTAATTGTTTTTTAACAAAAGGCCCAGGATTCTCCTTTTGTACTTGGCCGTTCAGATTGTGTAGCTGACCCTCGCTGGAACGTGTATCATTTGGGAATCTTACGTTACACGACAAGCATAAAATGATAGGAACACAGTTAGATACCGAACGTTAGAAGTGACAGGAAGGTAAAGCACCCAGCAGAAACTAGCACCACAGAAAACCTGCCTCTGGCTGCTGGGGGAGCCTGGCTGGCCTGGTCTGGGGAGTCCTAGGGTGGAGTGGGTGGGAGGGTCTGGGGACCCATCTCTGCTCCCGTCACCTCTGACCTTTCCTTACCAAGCATAGCTGCACTTTGTCCTGAATTAGGAGTTGAGTTAAAGTTTTTTTTTTTTTTAAAAGGTCCCATGACTCGCAGTTTGAAAATCACTAGTTTGGCAAACTGTACCACACCAGGCCTTTTGTTGTAAGGAATTGTCTTATTTGAGGGGGCCCCAGGTACCCTACTGACCTACGGAGTCTCCCCAGCCAGGTAATAATAGGCTGTGTTCTAATCTTAGGAGACTCCACTGTATTTGCAGAGAGCTTTGAAATGTTCTGGGAAAAAAGCTGATCAGATGTGCAAGGTATTATATTCACAGAGAGAAAAACCCTCCCAACTCTTTACAAAATGGATTAAGCCAGTTTCTAAGGGCTGCAGGCTCGTGTGATCTTAATCCCGCTCCGTGCTCCTGATCCACCACCTTCCCCTCTGTTCCAGGAGGTGCTCCTTCCCAGCGGCCCTCCCACTTCCCGGCTCTCCCCGAGGAAGAACTAAGGGACATCGCCCGCACCCTCGCAGCAGCCTCACAGGGCTTCCTTGCATCTGTGGACGCATCTCACACTCGCAGGCTCCGAGCGGATGGAGGGAAATTGGAACAAAATATGGTAATAACGCCATTATGCATGCAGAAACTCAGACTGGCGCGGCAGACGGGGGAAGTCGCGGATCACAACCCTATGCGATATTTACCTCAGTAGCAGTCCGATGCAGTTCGCCCAGCTCCATGTTTCTGTCAGTCCCTCTTAGCTAAAGTTAATTTAAAGTGGCAGGAGTGACCTCAGTTCTTTGCAAAAGGGTAATGTCTAGCTCAGCGCTGCCCCACGGATGGACACCCAGCCAGTGTACCCCAAGGTCATTGTAGATTTCTAAGGAAGGGAGAAGCCCAAGTAGGCACCCCATTCTGCAGGCAGGGTCTTTTGGCTGCCACTGCTGTGAAGGTAAAGGGGTGTCTGTGGGCACCTGCTCCCAAAAGAACCAACTCCCACTATGGGCTGGGGACTGGCACCCCTGCCTCAGGGTGTGGGCACAGCGGGCTTCACCCTGCTTTTCTTGTTCCCGTGTGTAAACACAGTAGAGAGTTCCCCAGCAGGCAGAGGCCCTTGGCCAGCCTCGAGTTCTCTTTCGGCTGCCCACGAGCAGCTTTCACGGGTTATTTCCTATCTGTGCTCTCTGCGTTCTTTCTGTCTTGCTCCACTATGTCCAGCCTCACCAAAACCCACAGCCTTGGGGACCTGTTCGTTCTTCCGGCACCCTCACCTCTGAGGCTGGTTCACAGGGACGGTAGAGCAGCAAGACGGGACCGTGACACAGGAGCGCGTGTGCTCGGGCTTTGCAAGGTGAATAATGCAACACAGGGTGCATTTTATAATGAATCACCCGAAGAATCACACACACTGAGCATAGGAAATCTGTCCACATACTAAGACCAGAAGATCCCACAGCGATGTCCGGCATGAGTCCAGCTGAAGACCTAGAGGCCATCCCAGTGCCTCCCACAAGTCCACCTGAAGGCCTGGAGCCCATGACAGTGTCTCTTGCAGGCCTGTTTCAGGGATCTGCACTGAGGAGGCCCAAAGGCGAGTGGTGGCGGCTAGAAAGTCTGTGCCAGGGGGGTGAAGGGTCCTGTGTTAGCTGAACTGGAGCCAGGAAGCAATGCTCAAGGTAAGCACTGAACCCCCCGAAAAGTCCCACAGCCATTGTCAGCAACAGCAATGTCTGAGGAAAGCCGAGTTTCCATCAGGAAAGCCAATGTGACAACCTTTTCCAGGAGGCTGAGCGGCGCACCACCTTCCCCTCCACAGACTCAGGAAGCAGTGCTCAAGATGAGGACCAGAGCTCCCCCAAAGTGAACCCTAGCTATTCTCAGTGACAGTGAGGTCCGAGCTCTTTGACAATAAGAACAGCCAAGTTCATCAGGAAGGCCATCACAACGAGGCCCCCCAGCAGAACAGTCCAAGAGAGCCCCAGCTTCCAGTGGTGTGCCTAACAGCCTGTCTCCTTCCTCTCCAGCTCTGCCCGTCTGCTGCCTGCAACAGCCCTCAGGGGGGCCTCCCACGCCCAGTACCACACTGGCTCATTTCAGCTGAGTGTACCAAGGACCACTAGAAGCTACAGAAGCCCAGCTCCCTTCCTGGTCACATCAGCCTATCTGCCCTGGGACCTGCAGGTGGAAAGGCAGCTCTGTTCACCTATCTTTAAGCAGAGCAGACCCACTCCAGAACCTGCTCTGTCAACGGTGTGAGATAAGCCCTGCCTTCTCAGGGGCTAATAAATCACTTATCCACTGAAACGCTTTCATTGGTCAACTTCCTCCGGAAGCCTTAGGAAATGCCCCTGAAATATCATTTTCTTGCTCTCAGGTGGCCTCTGCGCCCCTCTTTGTACTTCTGTTTTTGGAACTACTACATGAGAATCATAACCACTTTTTTTTCTTCTTCTCTAATTTCCGTTTGCAGCTGTGATTTCCAAGCTTTCACAACACTGAATTGAATATTGGAATTTCTCATTGAATAAATAGCTCATGTGTCCATATCTGTAGATGAGAGAGGATTTCCTGTAATTGTCATGGTCCTTTCCTCCAGCTTATATATAACACTAAAGATGCCCACACCTCTTGCTTCACCTTTATTTATGAAATCTCCTGTGCACATGCATTCTTCCCCGAGGGGTCCCCTCCCTGCAGGTTCTGTGCAGGGCCATTTGCACAATGCCTCCTCCGTTCACAGATTCGTGGAGCTTGTGTCTTTTCCTCACTTTCCTTCCCACTGATTAACTGGCATCCTTGAGGTACAACAAAGAGATGCGTGAGACGGTGGTCTTCAAAAGGGGAATGGTTCCAGACTCCGGCTTTTCCTTCCCAGGCAGTTCCTGGATTCTTGGGCAAATTTGCCTCCTTCCACCTCAGCGATAGCTCTGTGTGCCTAGAGAAATGGGGAGAGGAAACCTTTGAGGGGCCATACAATGACTGGCTTCCTCTCAGAGGGACACCGAGCGCCTGCTTGGCTTCTCTTTGCCTCTCAAGTGACTCTTTCCTGAGCAGTAAGTCCTGCCCCAAAAGGGCTCACTGCACGTCCATCCAAGCAGTGGGGGAAACTGTAAATTGCTCCAGACGCTCACCCAAGGTGCCTGTGGGCTCTGCCTTCACGGGGCTGCCATGTCCACATGGGAGCAAGCAGACCACCCGGAGGCACCTGCTCCTTCTGGTTGTGCTTGCCACGGATTCTGTGATGTGCGGGCCTTCTACTTGGGAACACGTGGACATGAGAAGATGCCTAGGCCCACATGCTTTTTGGATGAGTAGCCGCTACGCTGTCGGGGGAACTTCCACAACCACAGCCAATAGCAGAAGGTGGGCCTCTGTGTCCAGCACTCAGCCCCGCTGTCCCTGCTCAGCCCCTAAGGGTTGTGGCTCCAAGGGTTCTTGATGAAAGGAAGCAGCGGAAGATCAATGGTATCTTTGTCTTGGGCTCACAAATGGCTAATTAATTAATTGTACCACAAAAGAACTGGTTGGGCAGGCGCTCCAGTGCTGCTGTCAGTTACGAAATGAGTGGCGGCTGATGGGAGGGGTGGCAGGGCAGGGCCAAGTGTTCAGGAAGAGTCTACAGGGAGAGAAAGACACCCCTCTACTCTCAGGTCCAGGTTGTGTATGTACAAGACTGTTTCTACTGTCAAAAAAGAACCCCTAAGCCATGGCCACCTAGAATGTTTTCCTTAGGATTTGGCCCTTTGGCCTGGCTCAACCGGAGGTCCTTCTATGCTCCCCATTGTCGGTGGGAACATCAAGAAGGATCCATTTCTCAGCTGGGAGATCGTTACCAGTAGCCAGGCTTAGCATCCAGCACCCAGAAGACTCTAGGGAAATGTCAATGGCACAATAAATAGCTGAGCGTCAAGAGTCCCTCTGCTTGTAAGCATCTTGCTAGCCTGGTGGGTGGTGGCCATTCTGCTGTGAGAAGACTTAGGGAAGGATGTTCCCTGGGATATTGCGATGAGGGCTGGGTGCTGTGAGAAGCAGGCTCCAGGACTTCACAGATGGTAGGCCCAGGGTCCTCATCATCGTAGGCACCACCAGAAGGAGATACTTCTCATTCCTGACTGGAGAAAGGAATTTGGCTCCCGTTCCTACTTGCTTTGCTTGTTAGACTTTTGAAAGGATGGAAGAGGTGACAAAGAAGAGAACTGGGAAGGTTGGTGGTCAAGGGGAACTTCGGAGTGCGGTGCGCCTCAGTCACTCGTGATGATGCCAGCTTGCGGGAGCATCAGCAGGGACGCGGGCTGCTCGAGCTCCTGAGGGGGACTCCACACAAAGGTGAAAAGTCCGCCAAAGGAGGACAGCCACCCTCAGCCACAGGGCACTGTAAAGTGGGTGGAGCAGAGTCTCATTGGAAGTAGGTAAATTGCTGTCATTCATTCGTCTTAATTCTGTGGCTCCTGGTGGCAGCAGGAGCGTCCCCCATAATGGTAATTGCATTAGTAACCTTCTGTTTTGATAACAAATCACCTCAGACTTAGTTGTTTAGTACAGACTCACTACCTTCCAGGCCCAAAGGTCACAAGATCAAAGCAGCCACCGGCTGCCTACATTCTGCAGGCTCCAGGAGCCTGCTTCCCTACCTGTTCCAGCATCGGAGGCTGCCTGCCTCCTTGGCTTACCGCCCCTCCTTGTGCCACTCTAACCTCTCGAGTCCGTAGTCACATCTCCTGTCACTGACTGTGACACCCACTTCCCTCTTGGAATGACTCTTGCGAGTACCCTGAGCTCATCCAGGTTCTCCAGGATGACCTCCCACCCTTCGAGAGCTTTTACTAAGGAAATGTGCACCCATTTGAGCAATATGGGTGTGGAGCAGGGTTCCCAGGGGAACTCAGCGCCACTCGGAGGCCTTGGCCATTGCTTCTTTGTGGAGCTCTGCTTGTCAGATGAAATGGAGGGCAACACTGCAAAGTTTTGTTTTGTTTGCTACACGTAGGACTCTTAACTTTCTTGAATACCTGTGTTATGAAAACTAAAGGTGTGTTTCTGTTTGCAACTATAGAATTGTAAGGCATAGGCTTTTGTGCGATGCCTCTCAGAGAGCCCAGTCAGATATGTCAGCTGATGAAACCCTGCGGGAACTGCTAAGCTCTCCTCTGCTAGAATGGCAGTGTCCAACATGGTGGCCGTCAGCCAATCTGCCTATGGAGGCTCCTCAGTCATGGCAGTCATACTGTACATCGTTGACTGCCACACAGAGCGCATCACTTCTTTTCTTTTTCTTTTTTCTTGTTTCAGAACTTTTGTTTGCTTATTTATTTATTTTTATGGCCTGCTCAGCCTGCCCTGAGGGCAGGGCTGGCACAGCATGTGGTGCCGGGGATCGAACCGCGGTCCCTGCAGCCGCCTAAGCGTTCCTAAGCAGGTGCTTTAGACCACTGAGCCATCCTTCCCGGCCCAGAGCACATCATTCTGATAGCATGATGGGATGCTCTTCTGGGTGGTGCTGTTCTGGTAGCACTGGTGCGCACTGGTGTCCACCTCCCAGCTATCTGGCTTGCGGGCACATCATCTAAACCTGGGCTGCTCTCCTTGGTGAGGGATTCAGAATCAGATGACTGGTGAGGCAGGTGGATGTGCTGGCCACAAACTCCACCCTGCATGCTGCTTAAGATTCTCTGGACCAGCCAATGGGAGAAGGCTTCAGGCTTAGGCTTCTGCTGATTGGCAGCCGACTGAGCATGCCCCATCTGGGCTTCGCTGGGCCTTGAGGGGAGCCATTTTGGAAAAGCAGCCATACTTCTGGCTGGACTTGGCTAGCACCGGCTTCTATACACCAGAGGCCCCAGCTAGACTTGTGCCCCCAAGGGCCCCACAGAAAAGTAGCAGAGCGCTGGCCTCTGGCCCCTATTCTTTTCAACACGGTCCAGGGCTCTCATGAATCCACTCCTCTCCCTTTGGGCAGGGAATAATGAAAACAAACTTGTTGGGCCCCGGCAGGATGGCTCAGTGGTCTAAAGCACCTGCTTAGGAACGCTTAGGAGGCTGCAGGGACCGCAGTTCGATCCTGGGCACCACATGCTGCGCCAGCCCTGCCCTCAGGGCAGGCTGAACCAGCCATAAAAATAAATAAACAAACAAAAGTTCTGAAACAAGAAAAAAATAAAATAAGAAATTAAAAAAAAAACAAACAAAAAAACTTGTCACTTTCCTGAATGGACACATTTTACGCTGACTCAATGTTTCTAGAGGTAGTATTAATAGGAACCAAGTGACACCGAGGCAGGAAGGGGAAGAGAAAGGCTTGGATTTCCTCACGTGGAACTCCAGAGTACATTCTGAGCAGAAAAAACTATTTGAATGGTTCCTCCTGCTGAGAATAAAAAGCAGCAGTAAACACCAGTCATCGCAACGTCGTTAGAAGCGGCTCAGTGTGCTGCACTGTCATGGTGAGGGGAAAGTGCCTCTTAACTCCAAGACATTGTGTTCTAAACTTTCTTGGGTCGGTGCGTTTTCCAGTTGTAAAGTAAGAAACACGAAGAGTTCTGGAAAACAGGAAATTTAGCGCTTGACCTCATTCTTTCCTTCTCCTTCAGTTAGCCTCGCAGCGCCTTGTAGTAGCAGCAAGAACCACGCTTGACAGTTGATGTTCAAGTCATTCGGGTATCGAGATGGAGACTTTGCAGCTCCTCACCTTGCAAGACCAAGGAAGGACGAGAGGAGGTGCAGGGAGAGTGGGGCTCGCGTTTGCAGAGGGTGCAGGCCAGCAGCTCCGGGAATGTCACATCTGGAAATGACTGTGAGAGTCGTCTGTCTCTGTTTCTGTCTGTCTGTCTGTCTGTCTGTCTGTGTGTCTCCTCTTTCTCCTTTCTCCTGTCCTTCCATTGATTTATCGTGGTGCTCTGGCCTCAACTCAGCAACTCCCTGCACCTCATTTCCAGCTCAAGGACCTTTACTTTATCCAGACATTCTTAGGCTTTTGTTTATTTATGGACACTCCTTGATTTACAATGGTGTTATATCAGATAAATTCATTGGAAGTTGATACTCTAACTTGAAAATGCTTGCAGCACACCTAATCTACCAAGTAGCCCAGCTTAGCAACACAGAATGCTATAGACTATCAGTTGTTTGCCCTGTGATCACCAGGCTGACAGGTTTGCTATTACTGCCCAGCACTGCATATTTAAAAAAGTCCCCCCCACCCCTTTGAGATAAGGTCTTGCTATATTACCCAGGCTGGGCCCAAACTCTTTGACTCAGCCTCCTGAGAAGCTGGGACTATAGGACTGGGTCACCGTGTCCAGCTTTTGGTACTGTACATCACTAGCTCAGGAAAAAAAAGGTCAACACTGAAAATTTGAACCACAATGTCTTTTTTTTTAAATTTTTAAAAATTTTATGTATTTGGTACAGGGTCTCACGATGAGGCACAGACTCGTAGTGATCCTCCAGTCTCAGCCTCCCCAGGGCTGGGATTATAGGTGTAGACCACCACAGTTCATGGTGGCTGGCTCAGCACGTCCAGGGGCGGGGGCGGGGCCGGGGCTGGCATGGCCTGTGGTGCCAGAGATGGAACCCAGGTCCCTGTGCTTGCCTAAGCAGGCGCTGGTCTGATGAGCTATCTCGCCAGCCGTGAACCACAGTTTCTGTTAAATGGGAATCATCCCGCTGCATCATCAAGCTGGAAAGTTGTAAATTGGAGCAGCTTTAAGTCAGGATGGTCTCCAGGTGCATTTGTAGGCATGCAATCTACCCCTTTCCCCCCAAGTGTTTTTTTTTTTTTTTTTTTGTCAGTTGGTCTTTTATTTATTTTTTTTCACTTTTTTTTATTGTTTAAATTTAACGTGGGTTATATTACATATTTTCATCATCAGATCAGTTTAGATGAATACATATAGGTATATAAGATTGATCAAACAATTAAACATTAACCCTTCTAAATCAACATTATTATCTTTTTTTTTCCCCTTTCTTTTCTTTGAAAGTTGACATATTGCATAATGTCCTCACAATCGTTCTACAGAGTACATTGTGTGGGCATGACCCACCTCCCTATTGATGTTGCTTAGAAAAAAAAAAAGGAAAAGAATATACTTCTCTTTGGACTAAGAGGAAGCAGGTACATATACAGTCAAATGTTCTGCAATTTCAGTGGGCCACCAGTGAAGCTTG
>PVJA010042843.1:0-17093 GCA_004027025.1 Myocastor coypus | reverse complement strand
GCTCTTCCGATCTTTTTTGGTCTTTTTGAGACAGGGTCTCACTATGCAGTTGAGGCTGGCCTTGAGCTCACTTTTGTAGCCCAGGTTGGTCTCGAACTCGGGCCAATCCTCCTGCCTCAGCCTCCCGAGTGCTGGGATTACAGGCGTGAGCCACCATGCCCGGCAAAATTGTAGTTTTGAAGTGGCCACCAAAATTATTTTTTGGTTTGGGGTCAGCACAACATGAGGAATTGTATTGTGGGGTCACGACATTAGAAAGGTTGAGAACCACTGGTCTACAGGGTGTTCAAGGTCTCACTACTAGAGTGTACTCGTGGTGATCTGCCTCTTTTCAGCCTCCAAAGAGCTGAGATTACAGGCATGTACCACCACACCCATTCTCAATTGCTCTCTGAGTGCACCCTGGGGATCAAACCCTTGACCTCTGCACCTGCTTGTGGGTGCATTAATCTGCTGAGCTGTTTGGCTGGCCCTCAAGGAAATGTTTAGGCTAACAGAACCTCTCTGTATTTTATAGAAGCATCACTATATATTTTATATAAGTATTACATATTTTATAGAAGGATCAGTTCCTTTGTATATTTTTGGAGATATTTTAGAGAATAACACGCTATTGGTAGTTACATGACTACGTAGTTAATCCAGTTATTGATCTGTAACTTAAAACCAACGATGCTTCTGCATGCATGTATGTCTCTGACCTATCAGCAACCAAATTATATGTAAGGAGTCAAGAAAATGTACTCTGAGCACCACTTTGTTTATATGGCTAAAGGCAGAAAGCCTTCAGGATGTCCTGAGGAAAAGCGAACGTTTGACTGAGGAAATCCTACATGTCTTCTCTTTTGATAAGCACTCCAAAATTCATCTGCACATATTTTTTTTCTCTCCATACTTTTTCTCCTTGACACTAGAGTCTGAGACACTTCCGCTCCCCGTGTGACCGTCCCCTTGTCCCTTGTGCCATGCACCGATGTTGAGGTCATATCCAAAGGACCTGGGTTCTTAGCTGCAATGACTGGTCACTGCAAACTGTTCTCACTCTCTGGCTCTGAGACATTTCTCAATGCTCACTTTGCTCGGCCTGATGGCTACTCCTTTCTGCTACCTTCTGAAGTTCCGGATTCTCCAGTCCATGAGTGCTGGAGTGCTGAAGACTCGGTTGTCCCAAATTAGGATTTCTGACACAGACCTGTCTTGGTTTCAAAACTCTTCAGTCATCTCCTTAAAGTTCATGTGAGAGGCACAAAACCTCTCACAACTGACGGTTGCAAAGCCGATGACTTCATTCCTCCTACCCTTTATTTCAACCCCCTCTGGTCTACAGCTGTGTGTATTTCTCCCATGCGCTTGGATACGAGCAGAAGAAATGCCACGCACTTTATTAATAAGACAGATGATACCCATAGGGTCACTATCTGTTATTGGCCCACAGTGAGTTTACCAGCAATTTTATTTTCTGTGTTACTGCAAACTCCAAAGACCCTTTCATGCTACATGCAAACACAGTCAGTGGTTAGAGCGGAAGATCCATAACCAGACATTCCTGCACTCCCATTCTGCTTCATTCTGTCCTCCAGAGTGGCCAGACCGATCTCTAAACAAATAGCAAATGGCATGAAATCCATGGATTACTCTTACCACACCTTAGCAATTCTAGGGGCGCTGCAAGCGTTTACTGGTCCACAGTGAGGAGCGTGAGCTAGCCCATGCCTCCGTCCCTGCCTGGATCTCTCCACAGGAGATGTTACTAGTGTCCCCCAAGAGTTTTAGAAGTAATACACAGGAGACTGCTCCCTCTCAGCCTTCGCTTTGAAGCTTAACTCTCATCCTCTCAGAATAAATCTCTCAAGTTTAATTTTATTCTTCTCACTTTATACAATTATTCTTATCTTTCCTTGGATATTTCATGGGGATCGTGTTACTGTGGATCTCAGGAGAGCGTGCACACACCACAAACACACACATGCACACATGTGCACACATATGCACACACATGTACATGCACACACACAAACTCACACACACACACCGTGTTCTCTGTGCTTTAGTGACCACCTAAGCTGTCCTACCAGGTTGCCAGGTACTCAGTAGATTTGTTCAGTATAAAGTTTTGCTTAAAATAAGAAAGAAGAAGTCCTATGCATTTGTATATCTTTTTCACTGTAACCTCTTAGAATAGGGGAAACTTTTTTTTTTTTTTTTCCCTAGATGCAGTAGCAGAGCTGGATATCAAAACTTATATTTATTGCTCTAAAATGCAATGTTATACATTTCCTGTTCTGGCTTTTATGACCTATATCTGTTTTTCTTATCAGATGGATCTGTGTAAAACCTCCAAAAGGTTCCATGAGTGAAGACAAAGGAAGTAAACCTCTGAAATTAGAGAGAATAGAAGGAAAACCAGAAGGAGGAGAGAGAAGGGTGTACAAACAGCAGAGGCAGAATGAAGGAAACGTGCCGGCCAAAAGCGTGAACACTTCTTACATTAATAAAATAAAAATCTGGTGATAGTTAGAAATTTACTGAATATTTTAGCAAAATAGCCATAAGAAAACTAGGAAGGAAAACAAGTTTTACTTGTGACTAGAATTTAGTGAAGGGCAGAGACAAAACGTGAAAACCTGCCGGCGTCGCCATGGTGTTGGGATTCCTTGCCTGCAGGCCATGATTTCCCCAAAGAGCCATGACAGGTAATGTTACTCACACAGATATAATTCCATAAAAATTATAGAGAGCCATTCCTGGTCCTTGTGTCAGCCTGGGAAGTTCATATGTGGGATCCCACGGATAAGTTGTTGGAATTCCATCAAGTTAGTTCCAATCTATCACACCCAATGCAACCCAGGCAAAGGAAGACACTAAGACATATTTGAGTTATGGGGAGCCCAGGGGTCCTAAGTCCAACCGTAGGGATGGCTATCCCGCACAAAGGCCTTGACCCAGGGCTCAACTCGGGGTTTATTCATCTATGAAGTGAGGAGTGGCTTGAGCATGGTGGACCGTGAGGATGGCAGGAAGGAGGTGAGCGCCAGGAGCTGAGCTAAGCAGGAGGCCTGCATTCAGCTCTGTAATAGGCAGCGAGAAGGACACAAGAGAGCACGATGCAGCTGAGGGAGTAGCCAGTGATGCGGGGTGGTGCTGCAGCTCTGACGAGTAATCTTCCAAGCCCCAGGACGTCAGAGCCTCTTGTGGTCCCAGCTGGCAGTGCGGAACTTTGGCCTGTCATTCTATCTCCTCCTGGCTCACCCAACAGTGAGCCAGTAGATGGGGCCTCTGGGGAAATGAGCCTGCCAGCCTGTCGTCTTTGAGGGCCACCACCAGCACCTCAGCTGAAAGGATGTGTATTGCATAAGGCCAAATGAAGTGACAGGAAAGGACCTGGCCAGCTCTTCACATATCAGTTCGTGGAAATAGGGTCAGCCTCGGCCAGCCTCTATCAAGGAGAGTCAGCCAGGTGTTCCTCAGAAAAATGATACGAAAGACCTGAAAATATCACCAATATTGTGAGACTGCCCTGTCTTGAGACAATAAGACTGAGAGCAAAGCAGTTGTCAAACAAGGCGTGGCCTCATTTCCTTCATTCTGAGAGGTGGTGGCAGAGCATTCTGGGGAATGGGGACAGACTCAGGCATTAGACATAGGCTCCCCTTTCGCACTCCCCTCAGTTCCTCATCATTTTTGCCTTCATTTGTCTCCTGACAGTGAGGACTGTTCAACCCACTGGTTTTGTATAAGTGGAAGAATTCCTGCCTGCAGTCCTCTAGGTGTGATCGTAAGCCCCTCCCTTAAGAATTGCCTTTATTGTCCTCTAAAAGGAAAAAAAAAAAAGTCTTCATGGTATTTTTCCAGAAAGCACCTGAAATCATGGGTGAGGCCTTTGTGTACAGTTTGGCCAGGGTAACATTTTGCAAAGTGGTTGCCCATGTCTTAAGATTTCCTAGGCTAAAAAATTAATGCTATGTTGACACATTTTTATCTTCCTCACTAATAATTTGAAAATTTATTGTAAACATCACAAAAGCAGCCCCTAGTGCACAGCGATGGTTAGTACAGCACCACCTGCTGTCTTCAGCTTTTACTAAATTGATCAGCTACTGACTGCGTCCTGAGCTGAACAAAGAAGAAAGAAAAACTAGTGACTTAACATTTTCCCAAATGTGTCTGCTTTGGCGCTGAAACTATTCTGCTACACTTAGCACCAAGAAATCCCCTGAGGAATTGATTAGTCTGGGCTATGTCAGGCTACTCCCCATGTTGGTCCAACCCTGCTGTACTCTGCTACTGAACAGGGGCTGGGAAGAAAGGGAATCTCTCTCCAAGAAAGGTCAAGGCAGCCTGTGGACGGATCAGCCCATGGCGGCAAGGAGCCCAGGCCCAGCCACTCTGTCAGGTGCAAGCAGGGCTACTTACCTAACCCAGTGTCTGAGTTAATGTGCAACATGGAAAACGTTAGTCATTCGCTACTGGAGATTGCTACTAAAGACAAAGGAAGGGCCATAAAATATGAATAATCTAAAAACTGGAATTTACAAAAATATATTTTAACTGCTGAATTAATGTAAGTTACTGGAAGTGTGTCACTCTTTCAGTGTCTCTGTTGGTATCATTATTGTTTTCATACATGTAACAAATGAGAAACAAAGAAGACAAAATAGTTCAAGTGACACAAATAGGTAAATAAGAAGCATTTTAATTTCATTATGAAAGTTTCCGCTGATAACTGTAGCACATGAGTCATTTAAGTGGAAAAGGATGTTTGTAATTCCAAATGTGTCTCATTTCGGCAGCCAAGTTGGCCAGTTAGAATCTTTACTTATAAAATGTTTGATATCCATTAATTGAATGGAATGTCTAAATGAAATAACATACTATATTATTATTATTTCTGCAAATCACTTCCAGTTAATGAGATATGAGATGCTTGCTCTCAATATTTTTACTTTATTCAGTGATTATTATAAAGCAACAATTTTTACATGGGATCTGTAAAATACACGTAATACATAAATTGTGTATTATATCAAGTTTTATATGACTGGATCTTATGTATTACTATTCCTTCTTGAGCACAAATCTAAATTTCCTACTTCTTTTTTTGGTAGAAATTCAATTTTAAAAACATAATATATGGGATATATAAATGAGTTATTTCTGTAGTATTATGGAAAAGAATTAAAAGAGCAATGAAAAGAAAGAGCAATTAGTGTGCCTAAGGAGAGTCACCTAAAGAGAAAACATTCTCTTGAGCTTTCACAGACACCAAATTGGTCAAGCAATGACTGTGACTCATCCAGATGGCTGACACTGACAAAAGTTCTACAAAAAACTGCATGGTTTCAAGGTAAATACTGAGGGGATTTGACTAACCTTGTCAAATATAGAAGTATGTGTTTTATTTTATAGGTTTTCCTTTAACTTGGCTAATCACTCAGCGGAAAAATTTAACCATGAGGCATGATAAGTAAAACCATATTAATATGTTGAGCTATAAAAGGCCCAAGTCAACAGCTTCTGACATTGCCAGGTCTGTTGATAGCACACTATTATTATGGAATATTGAACTGTACACCTACTTTCTCTTAGTTCAGTGAGAGCGAATATTTGTACCAATAGTGTTTAGAAAATATATGTCTGCATTTTGTACTCTCAACAACTATTATGAAGATCACAGTAAGCATTGTATTGATAATTGTGGCTGTCCTACTATCTGGCTGTGAAACTGACTCATTGCTATTTCTTTCTTGTTGAAATTAATATATTTTTTAAAAAAGTAATTCTCATAGAAAAGACAAATAAATATATCATATTAAATAAATAAATAGAAACAAAGATTCAAAACTTTAAATTGTCAAATGGTCAGGCCAGCCAGACAGTTCAGCAGTTTAAAGCATATGCAAATGCATCCCCTGGTTATGGACTGAAAGATCAATATTTTTGAACTGTCCATGCCAACTCAAAGCAACTTATAGATTCTGTGCAATGTCTAGCAAAACATAAATAATTTTTCTTATACAAATAGAAAAAAATGCAAACTTTATATGAAATCCTAACAAACCAAAGTAGACAAACCATTTCAAGCAAAAATAACAAAGCAGGAAGTATCATATTACCTGGCCTCAAAACATATTTCAAAGCTATAATCATCAAAACTGCCTGGCATGTGCATAGCACCTAACAAATCAGCCAAAGGAACAGATTAAAGAACCTAGACATAAATGCGTTCATCTATAGCAAAATCTTTTTTTAAAGGTGCTAAAAGCACACACTGGAGATAGTAAAGCCATTCTAACAAAGTTTTGGGAAAACTGGATATTGACACACAGAAGATTAAGCTAGGCCTCTGTCTCTCACTAGTTACAAAGGTCAACTAAAAACAGATGAAAATTTGACGATGGAACTATGAAAGTGGTAGAAGAAAACAAGGTAAAGGCATCAGGGATTGAAGATTGGAGGAGTTTTGTTTGTTTTTGTCTGTTTATTTGTTTGTTTATTTTTATCAGATTCCAGAAGAACAAAAGCAGAAATAGACATGTGAAATCACATTAGACTGAAAACCCTCTGCGCAAGAAAATAAATAAATAAATGAAATATACAGACTGTGTAGAGAATGTGAAACAACATGTGTAGTGTAGACATGTTTTGAAGACCTGGAAAGCAGAATGCCTAAGAAACTCCTAAAAACTCAGGAACAGAAAACAATACAATTTAAAGATAAGAGCTTTAAATGAACAGTTCGCAGGTAAAAACCTTTCAGCGGACCAATCGTTACACTAAAAGTAATGAATGAATCATCCGAGAAGTGGAAATGTTGGCAAGAACCTACATGGCCCACGGAGCGATGGCTACTGCCAAAAAGGCCAAGGATGGCAAGTCCTGGGGAGTATGTGAGACTAAAGGGAAGCTTGCACGCTGTGGGCTGGCACATATGTACAGCTGCTATGGAAAACAAAAAACGAAGAGGTTCTCAGACGATTACAAATAGCATGCCGTATGGTCAGGGGCCCCACTATCGGAGACATATTAGAAGGAAGGGAAAGCAAATATTGAAGTGAAATCTGTGCACTGATTTATTATTATTATTATTATTATTATTATATTATTATTATTATTATTATTATTATTATTATTATTATTATTATTATTATTATTGTGGATCTGTTCGTGATTGGGAAGTAATCCATGCAGCCTCAGTGTCTATCAGGTGATGAATGGATTTAGAAAAGTGACGCCTCTGCACCGTGGAATGCCATCCAGCCACAAGGGAGGGGACGGCGGCCACTGGCTATGGCATCAAGGCCACCCGAGATCACGACATTGAGAGAAATTAATGAAGCACAGGCGAGTGCTGCATGGATTCGCTCACAGGACCCCCAGGAAGGCAGGGCGGGATGGTGGGTGCTGGCCAAGCTGGATGAGGAAGGGTCAGTCAGCGATAAGAAGCTGCAGTAGCAGCAGCATGGCCTTCTGGTGTGCTCTGTCCTGCATAGCTCCAGAAATCAAGAAGAAAGCCTGTTGAAACGCTGTGCCATGGGACGACAAATGGTGGCGTCGGTCAGAGTTTAGAAAGGCTCAGGTGCTTTGGCGTAGCACAATTCTAGGTGTTTCCTAAGGGATGGACTCACTGCCCGGGAGCAGCCCCCTCCCCAGGTGCGGGTGGCACCTATCAATAGGCGGCCTGGAGGGAGGAGAGGAAGAGAAGAAGGAAGCCTCACCTGCGTTGGCGCCAGCGCCGTCTTCCCCATCGCCGTGGCACACCTGCCGCCGGCCTCCAGCACGGCTCTCCAGCCTGGCAGTGAAGAGCCTTTGGCTTCCTGCTGCAGAGTCCCGTGAAGTCAGGTGGCCAAGTGTCGCTGTGCATCTTCGCTATGCTTTGCCTGTATTGTGATTGATTCATGATCCAAGGCTGGGATTATGGATCTGGGTACTTCTGGAATAACGCTCCCCCCGGCCTAGGGCAGATAGCCTCAATGTAACAGAAGAGAGACAGAGAGATAGACTTGCTCTCTAGAGCCAATGTTGCCGTTACTCTTTGCTCTTGCTGTGTGGCTGCCTTCTGCTGCCACGAACGGCTGCCCTCTGCCCTGTGCCACTCTGCCTTGGAACCAGCTGAGTACGGAGTGCGACCTCCGCGCACTGTGAGGTAAATCAAACTTTCCTTCTTTCATCTTGAGTGTTGGGTGTTTGTCCCAGCGATGAGAGAAGAGTACATAGACCATCATAAATGCCTTCATCGGGTTGGCCCTGGTGGACACACACCGCTGAGATCTGACACTTCCAGAGAGGAACGTGGTTAGCCTGATTAAACATTGTAGCATCGATACATGTATATAGCATACATGCCAGCCATACCCGTGTTCAAGAAATAAGTGCATTTCATGTTACATGTTTCAACTTAATTTTTTTTTAATTGTAGGAAAATAACTGAAAAAAAATACCATGCAGATTGTGCATATTTTACCCCTATACATTTGCAGTCACCTTTATAGAAGGGTCTTGAAAGTAATAAATGCAAAAGATCTTGTATGGTACATGTTGGATACCCAAGCTGCATGTTGGGAACTGTATATTTCCTGCAAATGGGTGGAACATAATCTTATCAGAATACTTGGCACATTCTTCCTAATTGGACAGGTGAGTGCTACTCGTCTTCCGCTAAAATGCAAGTTTTAATGAGATCATAACATTTCTGCTACCCACGCATTTGTGATATGCAAATGCTCATAAAGTGTGAGTGAAACGAGAGTATAAATTGATACAGAACGTCATCTGGGAGTTTGAAATAATATTAGATCTTTTCCAAAGATTAAGGAATCATTTTTTGTTCCTATTCTCCAGTGTCTGTTCTACATTTCGGCCCTTATTTACCCTTTCAGTGTCTCCTACCCCACAAACAATGTTGCATTTAAATGGCTGTGTGTCTGATTTACCTCAGTTAAGCACACAAACTGCACAACACGTAGTGGGAGCTAGGAAGGAAGTGTTCAAATGGACAGGAGAACAAGACATGGGATAGGGAGGCGGGGAAAGGAAAAACAAACTGGAAAGGAGCAAACGGAGGCAAAGCTGTTGTAAATGGCAGGGGAAGAGGGGTAGGAGGGAGGAGCGGGTCAGGGGGCAGAGACTCAAGCTCTCATGTGCGGGTGCCATCGCCCTCCGAAGGGTGTGATCATGGTGTATACCTACGGCAGAGCAACGAAGTTAATCAGAAAAGACCAAGGCAGTAAATTTTCTGCTGTTCTTTCCCAACTTCAGCTTCTAGCTGAAATGAGGGAAAATCCTTTTCAATTAAATGTCAAGACAACTCAAAAGAATCTCAATCAATATTTAGCCAAAATGAAAAGACCCAGGACAAAAGAATGTAGACCATTTTCCTGCTCATTCTTCTTGACTGTACAACACTGAAAACGCAACGACTTATCGTAGATGCGGTGACAGAGACCTTTACCTACCTGTCTCCGCCCATGCAGGCAGTTTGAAAAGTGTTTATTGTAGTGGATAGTTAGTACGTTGTTCATTTTCTCCAAAGCAGTCAACAGTTTCCTTTCCCCTTTCATTACATTTCTCTTCTTACATGGCTCTGGGAAGGAGATTCCACGCCCACTCCTCCACTTCCCGCATTCAGGTGGGCTTCGCCGTTGGAGATCTCGCTTCACTCTTGCACTGCCGGGACTTGATTCCACTGTAAGCTGGAACTCATCAAGTCTGAGCCTGAAGCTACCTCGCCTGTCTTGCGCTTTGGAGTGGTGCGTTCCAACGAGGCCTCTCAAAACCTAGGCTGGGAATTCTGTTTGCATCCTTCAGATGAAAATTGGCAGGAGCGGAGGAAACGGCCTGATGGAAGTTCCTCGCTCCCTGCTCTCTGAGGTTTTGACTTTGTGATCAGATGGTCAGCTGTAAGTACGGGCTATGAAAATCATAGGCGAGTGGTTTGTGAACTGCATATATAGCAACAACTCTGTCCTTGGATCTCACAGAGTATGGCATATGAGGCAGTCCTGGAGCTATCTGAGCTGGTGTGGCTGGTAATTAGTCCAAGGCTTGGTAGCATGCCACATGCACTCACTATGATCACAGACTCTGTCATTCAACAACTTACAAAGCCACAGCAGAGAAAGGCACCTCCTGACCCACGCTATCTAGAGAGTCCAGGGTTGCACTCCTGCCCAAGGTGTGAACCGTGATGCCCTCGGGTATCTCTATGGTGCTGTACACAGTACCTTGCTCTCCAAGGTAAAAGCAGGAGGTATCCACGTGTCCTGCATGTAAGCATAGACCTCTCAATTCAATGGAGAAATGCTGATATCATAGACTAGAAGAGAAAGTAGGATCTGACGTCTGTCGCTGGGACAACTTTGAAAAGTACAGTCTTTCTCAGAGAATGGTGCTCCCTAACATGTAGCAACTCTGCTATGTTGTAAAGATTTATCATATGAAGACATTAGCTGTAGAATTATTTAGCATTATTTTACTAATTGGAAAAGCTATAATCTAGAGATAAGAAAATTTCCAATTCCAATGAATTATTATTATTATTATTTTTTGGTAAGATTATTTCAAAAGCCTCTTGGTGCTATAAGCTGTATGAAGTTCAGGATAAGACAGAAATCTAATCCATGGGGGAACTTAGTTGTTTAAATTATGAAATAAATTGTTTTAAGACAGCAATATCAAAAACCCTATTTCTAGGTGCGCAGGGTTTCTGATTTAGTGTGCTGGAGCAAGGAAGGAAACGATGGAATTGGCCCCTGAACCAGTGGGGAGAGGGGAATCCAAATGCTGAGCTGAAGGACAAAGAGGCCATCAGTGCAGGTGACAAGAATCTGACGCTAGAGTGCCTGGATGAGGCAACTGCACCGCGCCAATGCTCAGGAGAAAGCCAAAGGCCATTGTGGCCAAAGAGGCTCCTGATGGCCTGAGGACACTGATGTTTAGAATCTGTCCTGAAAAAAACGGTTTTATTACTTTCTCTGCAAACCGTGTGTGCTTAGACATAAAGGATTTAAAAGAGCGTGCAGTTCAACTAGTTACTTTGGGAGTGAGGTCTGAGCTAGATCCATGTCCAACCTTGTCCCTAATGCTCCGTGGGGGCGCCACACACGTTTTAGTGCAGCACGTTCTGAGGTACAGGGGGGCTTTAGAAACAGCTGCAGATTTCTCCTGCCCTGCTCTCTGAGGCCCTACTGCACAGACCCTGGGAATCATCATGACACCCTGATTTACGGTGGAAATAAACTTCCCCCCTGGGGTTCTGAGTCAGACTGCATTCAACTTAGAATTTAGGAGAATTAGTATTTGTACCACATTGAATTTTTTATGTCTATCTGTATCTCATATTCTTCCTGGTGAGAAAGAATGGTGACTATAATTACATAATATACCAGCTATGGAGTAGCCTTTTTTTTTACCCTTAATGTGATGTATTCTATAAAAAGTATTTCTTAAAATGGAAGCACCAAGAATTACTCTAATTGAAACATGATGCATAGTATTATGATTTTAAAATTATATTCTGTTATTTTAATTGGATCTGCATGCCATTACTTGTGTAGGCTTTGGTTTGAGCTGTTGTATTTCGTTTCCTATTTAATGCAGTGAGATCTGGTAAAACTATTGTCAGAATTACTTGAACATTTGATAGCTATATGTGGATAATTTATTTAAGAAGTAAGTTTTGGCAAATATATCACTGTTTTGTATTTCTCGGCTGTATTCGTCTGTTAAACTTCTTTATGCTTTCTTGAACTTGTAACATTTGTCCACAAGAGCTGTGTGATGCTGGGGATACCAGGACAATACAAGATTTATCCAAACCACATATTTAGTAAAAGACAAGGACAAATTTCATAGAAAGACAATGTAAGAATGGGTGTGTTATTTACAAGTAATTGGAAAGAAATCTTTGAAACAATAAAACAAAATTTTGCCCTGAGTTTGGGGCATGATAATCAACTATTATCAGTAAAACAAAATAAAGACCAGAAAGCCAGTAAGGCGTATGCGATTGTGCCACTTTTCAAGAAGTAACGCAAGGCCCCCGTGCTAGTGGACCAGAGCCCTTTCTGGGTGGGATCTTTCCAGTGTCAGCCGCAACGAGGCATCAGGTGAGATTCTCTGGCGCTACTACCTTGCTCTCTTGAGCTGCAGAAACGCAGTCCATCTGTCTCAGTCTCTACTTTCTTTGGGTTGGTTTCTGAAAATAAGATTGAGAATCCAATATTTTCATAAATAAAGCTGACCTGTCTGCTCCATAGACATCCGAGGCTCTCGTGGCACAAAGCTCTTGGTGGGTGGAGGAAACAGGTGCGCAGGAAAGAGCAGAGCACGTGCAAGGACCTCAGCACCCAGAATGCCCAGGAGGGCGGGCATAAGGCTGGGAGAAAAGCCAGGCTGCGCAGGGCACTGCGGACTTGGGCATCACGGGTCATGACGCTATAGGCAATATTACCAAAGGTGATGGTGCTATTCCTTATGTGCATTTATGCATTTTTCTTTGCATTCTCCCGGGTGTGTCGAATGATGTCCTGTCCAGTGTGGAGTTGAAGTCCCCAAGGCTGTCTGCCCTCCAGATGTGTTTCTCACGTACTCAACTGCCGCCGGGCTCTGTCTCACATATAAGACCTCGTCTCCATCAGACAGGGACCGATCGGGCCTTTTCCTGTCCAGCTGCAAGCAGTGAACCTACTTAGAGCAAGCGAAGCACATCGGAGGTGCGGCATGGAGATGCAGGCCTGTTCTGAGGAGGTTGGGAGGGAGCTGAGAGCAAGCAGCTAGTTCCTGCCTCGTGGACTTTCTGCCGCACTGCTGACTGGCTTGTCTGACTAGAGGATCTTCCACCCCTAGAAGATACATCGTCTACACACCACCTTTGCTGGGCTTGCAGCTTTGTTTCCAGAGGAAGATGTGGACTTCTCTTAGGACGCATTTACAAGTAGAAAGGCATCTACAGGTAGAAGCGCTTCCTCCCACCCCCTTGGCCATTTTCTTCCTTCAAGCAAATCTGAAGCCCCAAAGGATTCTGGGAGCAGCGCTCAAGGGCCCTGCTCCCGAGAGGGTGGGAGGGAGGCATGCCAGAGGCAGAGGCCAATTTCCATTTTCCAGTGTCAGAATTTCGGCTCTGGGAGCGCGGAGCATAGAAGCTGATAACATACCTTGATTCAACACCTAAGAGCTTTGACAGCGTGTGCTGGAGCTCTTTAAATGAAACAGCAGTCTCAAAGCTCACAGCTCTCCTTGCAGGCCAGTTTACTGCTTGCTAAAAGATCCACAATGGCCGGGCGTGGTGGCGCACGCCTGTAATCCTAGCACTCGGGAGGCTGAGGCAGGAGGATTGGTGCGAGTTCGAGACCAGCCTGGGCTACAAAAGTGAGCTCAGGACTAGCCTCAACTGCATAGCGAGACCCTGTCTCAAAAAGACAAAAATAAAAAAAAATAAAAAAAAATAAAAGATCCACAATGCTAGCTTTTACTACAATAGAAAATGTCCTGATGCTTATGCCAATGGATTCTGCATAACTCTGTCTCTGAGCTGGCTCTTACCTGGATGCCTTATACTCTAAGACCAACTCTTGGTAAGACACTTAGCTTCCAGCCAGACCCCACCTCCTCTGATGATTGCTTTTCAGCTAGCAGCCAAAACTGTTCTTGTCACTGCACAAAGGCCCAGTCTACTGATAGAAGCTGATGCATAAGAGATAGAGGCCGTGGTAGAGAAAAAGCATTATTTGGATGAACTAGCTGATGAAAAGGAACCATCTTATCTTACAATCACAAGGGAAGTGCTTACGTAGGACATTTTAAAAAGTGCTTTTAATCACAGATGAGTTGGTGCTAGAAGAACCATGAATCTTGTAGTCATCTACTTCTTCGATGCATGTGAACTATCAGTCACCAGATGCTCTTGGTTGTATAAAGATTGCTGATAAGGAGCTGTTATGGCCTGTGTCTAGTCGTCCCCCCAAAGCCTCATGCAATAATGGGGCAAGGACTTCTGGAGTTGGAGACTAACTCATGATCCGCTGGGATTACGTGTCTCAGTAATGCTGGGATTATGGGTGTGGTATGAGGCAGATATCCTGAGGCAGAGAGCCCGAATGCAATAGGAGAGAGACAGAGAAACAGACTCCCTCTCTGTTGCTCTCTGTTGCCCTGGTAGGTCAGTTGCCTCTGATTTGATTGTTACTGTTCCTCCACCATGAACTGGATGATCTCTGCCTTGTTCTACTCAGCCTTGACCCAGCCAAATACAGACTGAAGCCTCCACGAACTGTGAGATGAATAAACCTTTGATTTCTTCATTTTGGTTATCGGGTATTTGTCCTAGCAATGAGTGCAGAGTAATGGAGACAGGAGCTAGGGCTACAAGTTAATAGTTTAATCATTTAGGGTGAGCCTATGCTTATAGTTTACAGTGCTGGTAAAGAGTAGAGAAATTTTTTCCAAGATTTGCAGAGGACCGTCTGCAAAGGATAAGTTAACCTGTCTGCTGGGCTGCTTTTATCCCCTCCACATATCACCCGGTATTACTGTGTTCACAATATTTATCATTATAAAATGAAACAAAATTCCTTAGACTAGGTGACTTACAAATAATAGAAATGTAATTCCTGTGTTCTGGAGGCTAGAAAGCAAAGCAGCAGGTGTGCCTGGTGAGGGCCTGCTTTCTTGTAAATGGTATAGCATGGTGAATTTTTTTTTTTTTTTTAATGTAGTAAGTGTTCTTGAAACCTAAGTCAACTTCATTTATACTACACAAAAAGCGCTTATTATTAGATGGACATGGCAGGCTGTTTCACTGCATGTGTAAATTGTATAATGCCTAAATACCTCTATCATCTCATGTGCCACTCCATCACGATGAAAAATACTGCTATTTTATCACATAATGTGAAATGAATTTCACAAGGACAAAAATAATTTCATTAAGGTGACAAGTGTCAGGTTAAAGTTCTTATTAAGGTTTTTGAAATACACATACTGTTGCCATATAAGGTCAACTTACGATACAAATAGCAAGTACAGTTTCTTCTTCCTAGTTCTTCAGGTCTTAGCACCCCTCATCACCCTTCCTGCATCCTGCTGCCCCCCGCCCCCGCGTGTTCTCCCCAAGTTCTGGTAGTGACTTCTTTACTCCAGTTTCTGTGAGATTCTGGAGAAGCCCGCCACTCCCTGCTTAGCTCGATTTACTTCTCATCCTCTTCCTCTCTGACAAGACTCGTGCTTGGCCAATGCTTCCTTCTGTTCCACGGGGTGTGTCTTCACCCCGGCATCTGTTTTCTGGGCTGCGTCGAAGCTTCTTGGTTGGACGCAATTTTCTTGACCCATTCCTGCCTCGGCTTCGCATGTCTCTGAAGGTCTGTCCCAAACCCCATGTGTGTTCCGCGTTTGAAGTACGTGCATGAGACCACCTCACGATCATCTCCCATTCACGAGAGCTCTGCCCCCACAGCCTAATAACCTCACCGAGGTCCTGTGTCCTAATGTCTCGCAGTTGTGTGCCCCAGCGTGCGACCCTTGGGAGGAATAAGCAGACTACAGAAACATTTCTATCAAGAGTGCTGTGAGTTGTAGAAATACGTTTCTGTTTTTCTACGTAAGATTTGGGAGTAAGGTGTATCTACATGTCTTGAATTAATATTCATGATTAAATCCCCTTTAAAGTATAGCAATTTCTGCATCCATGAATGTTCTATGAATATAGAACCAATATGAATCCTGAGCTGAAGAATTATCGCAATTTTAGAGCCAACTGAAAAGATTAATAAAGGAATCTTTGTAATATAATTTCTGCTATTAAATTGTAGTTAAGTTGCAATGTTTTTGTTGATTAACATTTTGTAGTTATCTTTAGAATTACATGTACTTCACCTATTTTCTTAAATTCCTTATTGGTTAATACAGTTAATATTTGTCACATGTGGGAAATTTAAAATTAGTCTTTTGATCGTGTTTCTTGTGTTGTTTGGCTATGTGACGCGGTGCATAGCAACGGGACAGCTTTCATTCTCATGTGAACCTTTGTTCCCTCCTATCCGCCACACCCGTCCTCTTTAGGGTTTCATTCTGTGGTAATGCTTTGGATCGTGAGCGTTGTAGACTTCACAAAATCTCTGGAGCGATCTAAATCATTGAAGGACAATAGTGTTGATTTCGTAGGATAAAAACAACCATTCCAGCCCAAGTTTTAGACGAATTTTAAATGATTTCCCACTTTCTTTGCCTTTATTTCTCTTTTGTCCTCCTTTTATCTTAATTACAATTGTTTGTCTACATTATTTCAATCTCAATTTGGTTGCAAGCAAAAGAGAATAAAAGAGACAGTGGCACGAATGATGTGAACGGCTATAAGCAGGCCAAGGATAATCGTCCATAGGCTCCGCAAGATCCCGTGGCGATCAGACTTCTCCCAATCCACGTACATCTGACTAAAGCTACATCATGCATTATGTAAAATATTATTTATTTATAATATTATATCAACTAAATATAATATCTAAAAGAATACTTAATAATATACCATATGTGATATATGATACAGATTCTCTTAATTATTACCAAGGTTTGAAGTTCTATAATTTGCATCTATAGTTTTGCTGCAGCTATTTTAAGCACGAATAGAAACCTACCACATGTGTATAAGAAGACACATCCAAAATTCGTTATTCTGTCCTCCTTGAAATAGTTGCTCTCAATCATATCATGAAAGCAGGTGCAGACCAAGATCCCAGTGCCGAGAGGAGCGGCTAGAGCGGCATGGAGCGTGAGCCTCAGCCTCTCCCGAGGAGCGTCTGGAACTGTTGAACAGGGCAGCTTTGCCTCAGAAATCCTTATTGGATACTCAGTACGTGATTGACATTTAGTACTGCCAGGGGTTTCCTACTCTCATGGGACATTCTCCTTGATATCAATGGAGAAATGGAAACAATTGATTTTATCTGAATTATTTGTTTTTACTTTGTTCTTTTCCTTTTCCCCTTTTCTGTTCAGCTCTTCACAATTTTTGATTCCTTTCTTCTTTCCAAGGGTGCAAGAGATATTTATTGGAAATAATGTTGTTGTTGTGTTTGCTTTTCTTTGTGTTTTTTTTTTTTTTT
>PVJA010042841.1:0-17095 GCA_004027025.1 Myocastor coypus | reverse complement strand
GGGTCATGCCCACACACTGCACTCTATAGAATGATTGTGAGGACAATATGCAATATGTCAACTTTCAAAGAAAAAAAAAAAGTAATGTGGATTTAGAAAGGTTAATGTTTAGTTGTTTGATCAATCTTATATACCTATATGTATTAATCTAAACTGATCCGATGATGAAAATATGTAATATAACCATTGTTAAATTTAAGCAATAAAGAATTGGAAAAAAAATAAATAAAAAAATAAATAAAAAAATAAAAAAATAAAAAAAAGAATACATTTTAAAAAGATATTGTGGACATGGAAAGATAAGAAACATAGAGAAGTGAATGGTGACATCATCAGTGTTCTGCAAATCCTTCCTATGACAAACAAGAAGCTGGGAGAAATGTGAAATAACAATATCTCATGTGTGTATTACATTGTCTAAAAAATCATATGCTCTCTTTGGAGTTCTAACCCTTTTCTATTTTGGTCTCATAATCTACCCAAATGCCCTCTGTTATAATTTCATAATGGTTGTATTTGTTGATCTGCTACTGATACAGAAAAAAAAAATGTATATATCCTAGGACATGAGGTGCAAAAGCTGAGCACATGGGAGAGATATCGCTCTGTCCTCAACAGCCACACACAGTTCGTGCTCCCATACAATCTGCCCCAACAGCAGTACCTAACCTCTTTTCTTGTCACCAGAGCTGTGTGTATATGAATACATTTTAAATGCAGAACTTATTTTATTTTTCAGAAACTTTTCAATGGGAACTAAGATTTGGGCCCTAGTTTTTTGATGGAGTGAAAGTCTTTGTTTAACTTTACAATGCTGGTTTTGGAGAGGAATAAAGGAAATAACTAATTTAAATAGGGAATCACATCCAATTCATGTATAGTAAAAGATAGACAAGCTTTTTTTTTTTTTTTTTTTTTTTTTTATTGTGGCCAGATCAGCCTGCTCTGGGATTGGGGCTGGCACAGCATGTGGTGCCACAGTCTCTGTGGTTGCCTAAGCCTGCTTAAGCAGGTGCTTTAGACCATGAGCTATCACGTCGGCCCAAGATAAACAAACTTAAGAGGAGGAATTTTTGAAGTATTGGGTACAGGTCACAGTGAAATAAGTATAAGATGTTAAAGATGATAAAGTTCTAAGATTACTGTGCCCTTAGCTGATTGTCTAAGGATAGCAAATATTATAAATCCTTATACACTTAACAGTACAAAAATTTATTTTATTATTGTAAATTTGACCAAACTCAGCAAATGATTAATTGCTGCTCTCTAAAAAAAAAGTCTTCTATATTCTAGTCATGTTTATAGGATTAAACTATCATGTCTTTTATATTCTCAGAGTACTGGACTGTCAGCAGCTCATAAAGATAGTTCTGATAATCCATCACTTCTCCTATTTTGGTCTTCAAAGACAGACTGCTGTTGCCTTCTTGGTTTGGCAAGTACAGGGTTAACAGCTTCTACTTGAAATTTTGAAATTTTGGCTTAGATACAGGAATTTAAAAAGGAGAGCCAAAGTTAGTATTTTTGTGCCAAAAAGAAGGTGGGAAGGAACCTATGACTGGACTCATCTGTAGCGAGTTGCCTTTGGTGACACAACAAAAAAGAATTAAAGCACATCTAAAGATAATGAATGAAGCTATTGACAAGCAAAATCCTCCCAAAGACTGGTAAAAGCACTAGTAGAGAGAAATAGTATTTTTTTTTTGCAAGAAGTTTTTAAAGGAAAACACATACATTTAATCTTTAAAAAAGTCAGTGTTTCCAAATTTGTTCAGACTCATTTGTATGGTTTTCTTTTCCTGACATGTTGGCATTGTTACTATTTAGTGAAACAGACTTCAAAGCCTGATGTGGATTGCCACTATGTTATGGGTTTTTTTTTTTTTTTTCATTTTAAAGACAAAAAAGGATTAAACAATGAAGCTGAGTTTCAGAAAATGTTAATAGGACAGTTACCAAAGTTGATTTTTGAGATTTTATTATAAACAATCTGTCCTTAGCCAAGAACATCCTAATCAGTGTGTGAAAAAATGAATTTAAAAATGAATGAAAAAATTGGCAAAGTAAATATGTTTTATGTGTTAAAAATTTCTTGGACAGAAAATAAGTGTAACACCACATAGACTAAAACCAGGAGACCAACAATACTTGAAGCCCTTTCTTCAAACTTAAAAACTGACTAGATAAAATATTTAAAAAATATATAAGTACAGTAAAGATGCATATTACTCCATCTTCTGCATAAAGCGGCAATTGGATTCTGATTCCAATCATACATATTTAGAATAAATTTGAGCAAATGCAGATATCATTATGCTGAGATGTAGAATACCTTGGTTCTACAGTTTTGTGGAATAAAGTAAAATAATTGTCATGGCATATAATCTTCTGAATTAGATTTTACTCTTGGCTTAGAATTTTTTCCTGGAGTTTGTTATTTATATTTTCATTTTTCCTTTAATGTTAGATGTTTATGAAACCTTATAAACTGTGCTAGACATTTCAGAGAAAATTGAGAAGTGTAAAATAGTGCTAAAAGTTTTGTTCTCTAATCTTGTGCTTCTGGTGTGCTCCAAGAGCAGTAATTTGCACCTGTCCCCTCTTCTTGTTTCAGGTTAGGCCAGTGCTGTGTGTAAGCAGGCTCTTCTCACTAGTGCTGAGCATAGCTGCTGACCTTCTAATCAATAGGGTCCCCAGTGATCCCTCAAGCCCGTGCAGTGTTTGCCATGGGTTCAGAGATGCCAGATTGGAAAGTGTCCTTTAAAATTGAAAAGCAAGTCATCAAATCTGTGCTCAGTCCAGCTGAGGAAATTTTGTGAAGCTCACTAACTGTTACATGAATTAAGATTAAGCTTACATAGGGGGTTTATACGTTGTAATTACTTGTGTTATTCATGTAAAGCACAAATCTAGGTTATTGTACAGACTCACATTCCTTAGTAAAATTCAGTCTTATTTGCTAAACTTGATTCTAAATTTGCCTATCTTGAGATGTACAGTTATAATTACTCAAATAAATATAATAATGATTAGTTCTACTGTGGATAAAGTGGTTTATTTTAACACCAAAATAGTGCAGTTGAAAAACAATGGTACCTAATATTAATGTGACAAAAAATGACCCCCTACACACATACACACACATACATGTTCTCAAGCACACACACACACACATACACACACACACACACACACACACACACACACACAACCCTACAATGAAATAATCTAAGCAAATGATGACAAGACTTAAATGAAATGTATTCACATATAAGCCATTCAGTTTGTAAGAAAGATGATACAGGTGATTTTTTTTGTGTGTTCATGGGAGAATACAGGAGACCTGGGACTCCAGTGCAGGCCATCATGTGTATGAAGAGATGAGACAATTCACGAAACTGCCAAGAATAAAGAAAGGAGAAATCAAGGGATTGGAGCCCTGGCAGGAAGGCTTGTGTTCCCTCCCTACATGATCCCCCTGCTTTATTGTGAACAAAACTGAAAAGGAAATCATGTAATTGGCATCCTCATGTTACTTTAAAGGACACCCTTCTGCTGCTCCTGAAGACAGGCTGCAGCAGGGAGTCAGAGCACAGTCAGCACAAGCACAGCCATCCTCACAATCAGGGCAGCTTGACATAGGAAGAGGCTGAAAACAAGACAGAAAAGGGATGATTAGGTCATATGCATCATTCATGCTCAACATTAATCTTATAAGGATGACATATAAAAATATAAATGAATCCATTTAAAGAACGATATAACATACAATTTAAAACTATCTTGTTACTCTTCTCATTGCTGAGACAGATACCCAACACCCAAAATGAAGGAAGGAAAGATTTATTTAGCTCACAGTCAGTGGAGATTTCAGCCTATACTCAGCTGACTCCAAGGCAGCATGGCACATGGTAGAGAACAACCGTTCATGGCAGTGGTGAAGACCAGAGAGCAAATGGAGTGGCAGCAGCTCAGGCAGCTAGCTAGCCTCTTGCCTCTCTTTATATTGTAATGCAGAGTATCTGTCCCAGGGCACTCACATCCATAATCCCAGTATTGGATAAGAATTAGTTATGACTCCAGAGGCTGCCCCGTAACTTCATGAGGCTTCAAGGGGACAACTAGAAACAAAATATAGCAAAAACAAAAAGAATTAGTATATCATATGGGATTATATGGATTCAAGCAAGAATCTGGAAGCTAATTCGTCTTTCTGTAATCATGCCACTTGATTCTTCATTTAATATCCTTCTTTCTCTTTCTTTCTTTCTTTTTTCTTTCTTTCTTTCTTTCTTTCTTTCTTTCTTTCTTTCTTTCTTTCTTCCTTTCTTTTTCTTGTACTTGGAATCAGACTCAGGAACTCACACTTGCCAGGAAGGCACAGTATATAATCTTACCTAACTTTAATTTTGAAACAATATTAAATAAGAAATATTATTGAATTTTTTGCTTGAAGTATACTGAATGATATCTAGTTCTTTATATGGAACAGTTAAAAATTGGAAGTAAGGTAATTTTCAATGCTACAGTGAGTGCATTACTGATACAAGTTGCTTTTGTGAAATGGACTGTTTAGTATTGCCTGTTTTGGATCCAGAAATCCAGATTGTGGTTGGGGCTAAGTATTAAAATCTGCATTAAAAATCACATTCGCTTTTACTGTCTTGGTTTTGAGATGGCCTAGGTCCAAAAGTAGTAAAATTCTGACCTGAGTTTGCTTGGCAACAGATACCAGCAATCAAATTGAAATTAAGTACCAAAAAATTATGGATTTCTAGCTGACAAAGGGTAGCTCTTTAAAACTCCATACAAGTGAATAAAAAAATGAAGTAAAAGGAGATAAAAAGGGGGTAAAACTGAACTTGGGGGTACATGTTCACAAAACCTTATTAATCATTTTGCATCAATTATTTTGGATTTGCTCTGTAAATATTACAAATATTTTCATATACTTATTTGATGTTTTATATTTATTCACATTTGTAATATTGCTCAGGGATCTTTTCTCCTTTCCTCTCCCAGAGCAGGTTTCTAGGAGAGTGACGATCTGCCCCTAGTAGCCAAGGTAAAAACTATACCCAAGTCTTTGGTACCAGCTTCTATACATCAGTCTTTCCCACACTAACAATAACAATAGAGTTTAGCTATTTCTTTTGACATCTAAGTTTAGTTTTAGCATGTTACTCATGAGTTCCTATATTTTGTTTTCCTCATCAAAATGAGTTATCCCTTTGGGGGAAAAAGTTCCCTTTGCTGACTCTAAAAAAAGATCCATGAATAGATGATGGCAGAAATAAATGTGTGTGTGTGTATGTGCAAGCATGTGTGTGTGTGTGCGTGTGTGTAAATGTACATATGCATGCATCCATTATCCAGCCATTCATTCATCCATCCATCCATCCATGCATCCATCCATCCTCAGTTATATATGCAAACCAAGCTCGGCCACATGTGGATTGTAAGAATGTGACTGTTCTCAGTGGATCATATACACTACAGAAGCAAGTGTGAAACCAAGTGAAAATACCCTGTGATCTTTCTGCAAAAAAGATCATACATTCCCCTGAGATGGTTAGAAATGGGTGGGGGAAAAATAGAGAAAGGGCTTCCAGGAGTATCTGGTGCCATTTCTTGATTGCACAGACAGGTGTAGATGGAACCGACAGTAATGCAGAGCAGTGTGTACTACGGCAGTTTCAGGTTAACTTCTGTGACCTGGGTCTCCTTACAGCATCAAGTCAGTCTCATCTCCTGCCCAAATCTCAAAACTTTTATCTATTCCATGAAAAGCTAAGATATTTACATTTGTCTGACACATTTTTTCTCTATCTTTTTATCTCAAAGTCTTAAAATATCCTTAAAAAATATGAGTGGTGATACTCATGCAATAATGAATTATATATATATATATATATATACATATATATATATACATATATATATATATAATTATATATATCTAGTCACAAATCTAATAAACATGTACATTGGTCAAATACTGATGCCTTTTATATGCTAGCTATTGTGTTAAAAGCTTTAAAAAATTGATCTCTGATACTCAGCAAGGCCTACAAGGTATATCTGACAGTTGTCATGTTTCCCAGAAAGAAGAATTGAGGCTCATAGTGGTTAAAACAAGTCAAATTAAGAAGGACCTGGGTTATTTCCATTACACTCTCTTAAGCTCAAAATACAGTAAACGTTGACAAGTCAAGTTTGAAATTGGTGAAAGAGCTTAGTTGTTTTGTCACTTATCATGGAGCCTAAGGATTGGGAAATGCTTGCAAAAGCAGGCCTGTCTACCAACCTGCTCTCATGACAGATCTTGTTAATTGTTCATGACATTTTTTCCAGCTAAGCCCACGTACACTTTTGGAATTGTCAGTCTTTGATAAATGAGAAGAAATTCTGGCATCTCAGGTCTATGAATAGAACTTTATGTCCTTTTTAATATGTTTTCCTGACACTTCTAATTACTGCCCTCTGAAAAGAAGATACTACTGAAATGTCACGCCCCAGGAAAACATGTATGTGAAAGTGTGTATATTTGTGTGTTCTTTTAACAATCCATGTTGTCTATGGAGATTGCCTATGGTCAATATCTAGAGCACTGTTCAGTAGTAGAATTTAGCTTTTTTTGACACTTTAGTTTTCTATTTTTCACCACTTAGTTTTTAACCTTCTTATACCTCAGTATTGCCGTTTTTAGTCCTTGGGGTAAGGGTGTGAATAGAAATGTAGTTATTATTCATTATACAGAATACTGCCCTGGACAATATCTTACCATTCATAGCTAATTAGTTTACCATTCATGGTCATTTGGGTCTCAGTACAATAGCCTAAGGCTTTAAGGTTCAGACACAGCTCTTTTATTATATTAAATCTTAATGAGCTTGCTCTCATGATTTTATATTGATAATAAATTGAAAGGCTAAACCAAATCAAAAGTTTATTTTTAGCTCCTATCCTAGCTTTTTAGTAGTTAAAATGTCTAGATGACATATGATAGAATGAATGCTTTTATCGCCTATTTAAAGAGAAATATATATTTTGGTTGGCATAGCAAAGGCTGAGCCATGCATCACAGATACTTGTGGTGGTGCTCTCTGCTTCCTGGTAGGGTGGTAGCAAGGAAATTAGTTTTAAACAAATTCAGAGTCCACTCACTGTTGTGCGTTCTCAGTTGCAAGTTTTCTAACTACTCTGAGCTTCAGTTTCCTTATTTCCTAAAGAGATCAATAATGAATGATTTCAGGACTGTCATTGGCATTATATGGACTATGTCATTATACGGATGTAACACTAGTATAATTACAGATATTTTTGTGTTTGTGTTAGCATTTATAAATGTGAAAATTACTACCTTTTCAATTATTGTCTAATGAGCATCTTCTATCTAGAATATTATACTAGGTATCTTTAATAGAGAAGGAAGAAAAATTTCAGATTGGAAATTTCCATGAAAGAAACCATACTTATGTGATATACAAGGCTGGACAAATAGCTCATTGGATTAAAGTATCTGCAAGCAGGCACAGGGGCAGAGGATTTGATCCCCTGGCCTGGCATGCGGGCCTTACCCCTGGGGCACAGTGAAATGGTAATTGAGACTGGACATGGTAACGTGCTGCTGCCTGTAATCCTAGCTCTTGGAAGGCTGTAGGTGAGTCCAATCTAGTAGTGACACCCAGAACATCCTGTAGACCCTTCTCTAAGATACAAATAAACAAATAAATAAATATACACATACAAGCAAACTTAGTATGAAATGTATTCAGTTTGTTTTGTTGTTGTTGTTGTTAGCAGGTGTATGTACTTAGCCTCCTCCTCCTCACCTTTCCAAAAGCTCTAGATAAAACTTTTATACATTAGTCTTCCCACTTTGTGAACAGAATAAAGAACCACGTGACCTATATCACAGAAGGGGAAACTTTCTGAAACGTTTGTACTTGAGTGGGAATGGTATGTAGATGGTCACCAGAAATATTCTTTTACTTTTAATGTTTTTGAGTAATTTCATAAAACTTATCCTTGAAAAGCTGATACATTAAAAGAATTACTGCAAAAAAAAGTGAACACCTAATGTGTTTTAAAAGTATTGAAGTAAAGACATTGCCAATAGTCTTCTCACTTCTGATGAACCTACCCCACTTTCGGAAGCAGTTTTGAAGTACTGCTTTTATGTCTTTACAAGATGTGATAGAAAATACAGGCTGCACAGATAACTCGGCAGTCTAAGTGCCTGCCTGGCAAGTGCAAGGAACCAGATTCAGTCCCCACATGCTATGCTGGCCCTCTGACTTGTCTTCTGGCTCGTTCTCAAATTCAAAAAGACCATGAAAGGTAAATATTTTAATCTGATTAAGGATATAGATGAAGCCAGACAGGCATCACCATAGACCTCAAGAGGACTTTCAGAACTGCTTCAGAAAGTGGCAAGAACATATGATCAGTTTAAAACAAGAAGGAATACTTTGAGGGGGATAATGGCAATGTGTCCTTTATTGTGACTTTTTAAACTTTAAACACATTGTGGATGGACATGGTGGTGGCACCCTGTAATCCCAGCACTTGGGAGGCTGAGGGATGGGAATCGACGTGAGTTTCAGACCAGCCTGGGCTACAAAAGTGAGCTCTAGGCCAGCCCGAAATGCATAGTGAGGCCCTGTCTCAAAAAAAAAAAAAAAAAAAAAAAAAAAAAAAAAAAAAAAAAAAAAAAAAAAAAAAAAAAAAAAAAAAAAAAAAAAAAAAAAAAAAAAAAAAAAAAAAGAGAACGCACTGTGTTTGTCGACTGTACCTTGTGTATGTTCTGAGTTGCTGTTTTTTTTATATTCTTTAAATCTAAGCAATTGCTTCAGACATATTTCTTCATCTGAAACTGCTGTTTTTGGGTTCTTGAATTCTGAAATTTTAATCTCTAAATGAGATTCTTTGTCATTTGATTTCCAAAATCATAATTATTGTCTTTTGCCTCATTGTAACTCGGAATTCTCTTTATATCTGCCTTGGCTTTCTCATTCTTTCATCCTTTCCTCCTGTCCAATTATCTTGTCTATTGTTTAAAACAGTCTTGCTGTGTAGCCCAGGTTGACCTTGAGTTGTAGCTCCTCTGTCCTGAACTTCCCAAAGTGCTGGGATTACAAGTGTGCACCACCACATGCACTTCGCAAGATCTGTCATCTCCCACTTTTTCTGATTTCCCAAATCTTTTAGTGCATTATATCTTTTAACCATTACAGTCCTGTGTGTCATACAACACCACCCTCATTCCCAATGTCCATAAATTCAAAGACTAAGAAGATCTAAAAGGAATTTTTTGTTTTGTTTTCAGACAGGGTACTGCTGTACCATTTAGGCTGGCCTTGAGTTCAATGTTGTAGTCCAGCCTAGTCTCAAATTTACACTGATCCTCCTGTCTCAGTCTCCCAAGTACTGGGATTCCAGGTGTGCACCAACACACTTGGCCATTTGAAAAGAAAATTTAAACATTGCCAGTCAACATCGGTTCTCATGAAAGTGACATAAAACTTGTCTTATGACCTTTACTCTTTATGCTGTGGATTATAGACAGTCACATAAGTATTATTTTGAACTTTTTTTTTTTTTTTTGTCTTTTTGAGACAGGGTCTTGCTATGCAGTTGAGGCTGATCCTGCGCTCACTTTTGTAGCCCAGGCTGGTCTCGAACTCGTACCAATCCTCCTGCCTCAGCCTCCTGAGTGCTGGGATTACAGGCGTGAGCCACCACGCCCGGCTCTATTTTGAACTTATTCATGTATTTTTATCTAGTACAAATGAGCCACTATAATCACACCAGGGTATTGCACATATGGTATGATAAGTGGTGCATTGTGAAAAGTCTCTGTAGTGTGTATAATTCTAAATTTTAAAAATATACTTGCTGCCAAAGCATGAATTCAGGGACTATGAGTGAGAATTACCTTTACTTTCAGCTGAGGTCTATGAACCCCAAATAAACTCAGTGCTTTGCCCAGTGTGAAACAACATAACTTAGATTCAACCAGAGCCCCTCTTTACTCTAGTTTCTTTCTTCTGAGTGTGGGGATTTTTCTGACACATTTTCTCAACCCTTCTCTAGATATTTCATCACTCTATGCTTAACATTTATCTTATTTCCAGTCTTTTTTTGGAGGTTCGGGGTGGGGTTCTTATACTTACATCACCGACATTGTTCAGTTCAGATATCCAGTTCCGACTAGATCCTCAACTCAACCCTTCAGCTGGCCTGTCATTCCAAGGCCACACCCACTCCCATGTTATTGGCCTTCACTCCCTGAATCCTTTCTTTCTTCATGATTCCTTCTGGAACCAAAATTCCTTCTTTATTGCATGCATTTTTTCCCCCATGACTGCATGTTATCTAATACCTCCAGCTTGATCTTTCTAACACGTTTTTATCAAATTATACTCCCTCTGAGCCACTGTCAGGGGCTGTTCATTAGCCCCAGTGTTGATTTTCTTTGCATGGCATTAAAGGCACTCCCTGGAGTGTGGGCTTGGCTTATGTCTTTGACAATTCTGTCATTGCTGAGATCCCATACCTGATACCCATGATTTAGAGAGGGAGAGGTTTACTTTGACTCACATTGAAGTTCATGGGCACAGACATGGGTGGGGGCAAGCTGCTTGCCATGTCATCCGGAAGCAGAGAGCTCAGGGAAGACAGGAAGAGAAGTAAAGTCTTTTAGGCTTAACCCTAATCTTCAAACCAGGTCCCACCTCCACATAACAAATCAGTGACCTCTCCGAAGCCAGTGGGACATGAAGATTTAAAATTTAACAGCCTTGGGGCTGGGGAGATAGCTCCGAGGCACAAGTGCCTGCTGGGCAAGTGCAAGGTCGTGAGTTCGAACCCGGGTCCCACCAAAAAAATAAATAAATAAATAAATAAAATAAAATTTAACAGCCTTTGCACCAATTCTGAAAAATTAGAGTTTTTCTCTCACTCTTGATATTTTCACCATATCAGATTATTCAAGATTTCTAAATCAGTCAAATACATTTTCTAGTGTCTTTAGTCATGCAGTTTTCTTTGCTTAGATCATGTGTGTTTTCTTCGGGCTTGTGATATTATATGTCCAACTAGGTTTTCAAAACCTACTTTTGTAGTGCTGTACTACACTCCTTCCTAATTTCACTGTATCATTTTCCTACAACTCTGTATTCTATCCTAGAGTGAAATTTAGTTATGCTCAATTGTACTATTTATATCATCTTGTTATCATCTATTTATTAGCCCCTGACATCTTGTCTTTTTATTCCTCCTTCACATCCAGTTATTGGCACATAAGATATTTAACATTGATTGAACTAAATGAAAATATAGGGCCACGAATATAGCTCAGTGGCACAGCACATGTCTGGTAAGCAAACAGTCAAGAAGTGCTATGTAGCACATATCTGTATTTACATATCTCTCTATATATCTATTTATCTATCTCTATCTCTATCTCTCTATCTCCATCTTCATATCTATCTATCTATCTATCTATCTATCTATCTATCTATCTAGGGGACACCAGTTAACTCAGAGGATTAAAGCACCTGCTTAGGCAGGTGCAGGGACTGGGGTTCAATACCTAGCATGCCAGGCATGTCCCATCCCTGGGGCGTGCTGAGATGGTGATTGAAGCTGGGTGTGATGGCGCACACCTGTAATCACAGGATTTGGGAGACTGAAAAGCAAGAGGACCACTATGAGTCTGAGTTGTGTAGGGAGACCCTTTAGATCCTATACTAAATATATAAAAAGAATCAAAAATAATAAATAAAAAATAAAATATATCTATATCTGTATCTATATATCTATCCACCCATCTATCTAGATCCTTCACGAGAATCATGTCTGTGAAATTTCTATTATTTTCCTTCCCTTCAGTTAAGGAGTACTAAAGCACAATGCACAAGTTGAATATGCCCTTCTTAAGTTTACATGAAGCAATATTCATTTTAAATTTTGTTTTGTTATTGTAGCATTGCTCTAGCAAGTAGAAAGGTGTCTGAGATCAGCTTGATGTACAATACTGTGTTTGGGTTGGGTAAGTGGGACTTAAATACAATAGTTATGTCAAAGTTTTAATGGTTAGCTAATAAATAATTACACTGCTACCTCAGTTCAACAACTTAATCTCTTCTACACTTTTGGAAAAGATTGCCACATTTTCTCTGGGCAGGAGAAATGACTAAGGTTATATTTGTTACTTGATGCAGAATTTGCAAACAACAAAATTTTGTTGAACACTTCTGCTTGGGAATCAAATTGTTTGCAAACAAAAGCATTCATGACCAAGATAGCACTGTATGTATCCAACTTAATATCTATCAGGTGTTGACCCGTGTCTGAATTTCTATTTTTCTACTTAGTGTCCTATTACTATATAATTTTCCATATTGTAAGTTTTTACTGCCTTTAAAAACTGTATTTCATTAGTATAAATATATATTGAAAGTGAAACTGAATATTTTGACTCATCTTGCTAAGGAAACAAAACCTAATAGCTTATTTGGGAGAATACAAAGATTTTCTCAAGAATTGCACATTAATTCTTACACATATAAAGTATGTGGCAGTTGGGTGCATTGTGTCATTTTTTAAGACAAAAGATATTAATATATGCATTGTTTTCTAAACAAAAACCTCAATATTTTGGCTTTTTTGAAGCGCTGTTACTTTGAAATAAATAAGCTGGTTTTGGATTGCAGTTTGGGCTGTAGGTCTCCAAAAGGTTCATCATTGTCACTATATATTTTTCCTAGTAGTAAAGCATTTATACATTTATGCTATGTCTGTTGTTAGTATTGGGATTCAGAAGATTTCATATTGTGAATTTTATTTTTAATATTTGCGGAAAGATTATTATTTGTTGGGCTAGTGAGATAGCTCAGAGGTCTAAAGCACCTGCTTAGGCAAGCTTAGGCAATCACAGGTTCGATCCCTGGCACCAAATGCTACACCAGTCCCAACACCAGGTCAGCCTGAGCCAGTCATAATATAAATAAATAAATAAAGTTAAGATTATTATTTGTGCTTTATAAACAATGCAGAGAGTTGTTCTTTTGCAAGAAGCGACTTGTACAAGAATCTTACCTTGAAGCTTACTCTTAATTCATATGTATTTGCTATTTCATGTGCCTGCATTTGCTTTGTTTCTCCCTTCAGTTTGCCCCATCCTTTCAGGAAGATAAGTGAGCTGAGTTATGTCCAATAATTGTGTCATAAAATGCTGTTCTTATGTTTACACTGGGTGGTTATCAGCCTTCATGAATGACAGTGTACCAAGGGACAGACGCTATCATCCGTAACTGGCATCTTGCTTTTGACCTTGCTGCGTTTTCTTATTATTCTCCCTGTCAGATGCTTCCTAAGAATTTTTCATCTTTATCTTTTTCCCACTGTTCTTCTGTGTTCAATGATACTTTTCTTTCTCCTTTAGGAATCAAATGTAGTGTGAAAGACAGGGAAAATCAGCCATCAAGCCCTAAGTAGGAAATTATGTGGAATACCGCAGGGAAGATGTTAACAGGATCACTGAACCTTTCTATTCAGAGTACAGTAAAGACCTTGTAGAAGCCATTCTACATGTGCCTTAGTCAGAACAGCCCACCCTATGGCTGGTCCCATTTTATGCATAATTTTTACTTGGTTTTGTATTATCTAAGATTTAACTGCAGTATATTCTAGGAAGAATGAACTGTTTAGGAAAAATGCCCTTTAGTAAGTTTTTCAATGTTTATTTACTATTTATACCATGCAAGGATGGAAATTATACCCACTAAAATTATCTTTCTCTTCTATCTCAAATAATGTATTAATATCTGTTTTACCAATATTTAAAATAACTTTCAGCCATTATTTACAATCCAGTCCAACCCCTTAATTCATTAAGTTGAAATCAACATGGGTATACCCAATAAAGAAGTGATTATTTAGTGCCTACTCTAGGCCAAATCTCTATTTTAGGCACTGAAAATCCTGAGGCAAACAAACCAGAGGATTCCTGTTCTCCTAGACCTGGAGCAGTGGCAGAGAGGACAATTAAAATGATTTTGGAAAGTAAGAAGTGATAGGTGCATAAAAGTTAAAATGTGCCACTGCAATGAGAACAAAATTCACTTAGAAAGTTCTAAAGAAGTTTTTCAAAGGTGATATTTGAGAGAAAATGCCAATCTTTGTTTATTCCTGAAATTCCAGTAAATGCATTCTTTCTTTGCGGGGGAGGGGGGAGCGCGGGGGCATGGAAGGAGGTGTACCAGGGATGGAACTAGGGACCCCGTCGCCATGCAGGCACTAATGCCACAACTATTTTTCCCTAGTAAGTGCATTCTTGATATGTCATCTCTTTCTCCCTTAAACTTATATTAAACTCCTGTCAACTGGTTGGAATGGAAACAACTATTTTACATATTTTATAATAAGTACACTTACAAATACTTTAAATTCTATACATGCTCAATTGGACCATGTAATTATTCCTCTTTGCAGTTGGGTATTGAGCACATCCTTTGTGGAAGGTGCTGTGCTTGGTAGTATTTATCAGATTTTCCACAGGGTAGCATTCATTCAATTGGAAAGACAGATGTGTATCAAGTGATTACACCAAAGAAAACTGTACATAATCACAGCTATGATGAGTGCTAAAGAAGACAAGTGTGCTATGTTCTTGGAGAGTGTGAGGGAAATATAATATTCCCTTGCTGAGGTGGTCACTGAAGAACGTCCGAGGACATGCTGATTTGTAGGAATTAACTAGGATGGAATGGGGTAAGACAAAGAGCATTTCCTGTTACTGTCCAGAGATGGAAGTTCAACCTTGAATGACTAGGAAGGTGGGTATAACTGGAATAGGAAGAATAAAGAGAGCTCTAGAGGAAATGAGGTTAGGCAGAGACCTCTAAGTCTTTGCACATGAAATTGTAGTATCTTCTTAGCAGGCTTTTGTCAGATTATGGACACTGTTTTAGCCACTCTTCTCTTGCTGGGACACACCTGACACACAAGCTTAGGGAAAGAAAGGTTTATTTAGCTCATAGTTACTGGAGGTTTCAGTTTAACGCAGCCTAAATTACATAGTAAGACCTGGAGACACTGCTCTGTTGTCCAGGACGATCTGCTCCATACCTCCAAGAGAAGCCACCAAGCCCTGGGTTCAAGGATGCTGTCAGTTTAAAGGTTCGGCTTTTGGATCTCTGGCCCCGCCCCTCAAGCCCTGCCCTGGTCGTCTTCCCCCCCACCCCTGCTTCCCCCCCACCCCGCCCCCGACGCAGCGAGCCAAGAGCTTAACAGCCACATGATTTATGTGAGGCTTTAGGGGGACAACTAGACGCAAACCATAACAGATGCTGATTTCATATGATCACTTGATAAGCCTATTTTGTTTGAGTTGTTAGCAGTTGTACTGCTAACTGAACATGAACACAACTTCGGCAGGTATATTGTAGCATATTTTTGCAAGGCATGTGTGCTGCAGATATCCTATAGCAGCTACACATTCCTGCTCAAGGAATACCCCGATGACCCTGGAATGGGTGATAGAATAGGCATGAATCAGAGAAGCCACAACCTCCTTCCTGGGTAAATCCAATATATATAATGATTGATTTGGGATCTCATCAAAAAGAAATTTTTACTCCATTGACTGTATTTGAAAACCTAAGTAAAGATAGCTGTCAGCTGTTTCACTATTAAAATCCAGTCATGAACATGTTCAGCTTTATTGGCCTGTACACTTGGAGTTAAGCTACTGACTTCACCAAAGGGGCACATTTTGGTTGTCTGAATCTCTAACGAAAATAGTTGCAAATAAATGCTTTGGATTTAAAGGGACACTATTTATAAGAAGTAAGGATTTGTCTCTGGAGAATTATTCCATCATACATGGAAAATATTTCACAAAATATCCATAGCCACACACATCTATTAAATAGTACATTGGCATATCCTTCAAAATTATTCTCTTTTATTCAATTCTTTTATTGTTTAAATTTAACAATGGTTATATTACATATTTTCATCATCGGATCAGTTTAGATTAATACATATAGGTATATAAGATTGATCAAACAACTAAACATTAACCTTTCTAAATCCACATTACTTTTTTTTTTCTTTTGCCCCTTTTTTTCTTTGAAAGTTGACATATTGCATATTGTCTTCACAATCATTCTATAGAGTGCAGTGTGTGGGCATGACCCACCTCGCTATTGATGTTGCATAGAAAAAAGAAAGAGAAAAAAAAAAAGGAAAGAATATACTTCTCTTTGGACTAAGAGGAAGCAGATACATATACAATCAAAGGTTTTGCAATTGCAGTGTGTCACCAGTGAAGCTTGTGACGTTGGAGGCTATTGAATCTAAGCCTCCTAAAGCTCATCTCACCAATCTAGCTCTGCGTTCCATGCATTGTAATTAGGCATTTTTTTTTTTTTTCCTTGCTGGGTGATCAAGGGCAAGTCGAAGCAAGACCTGTATAACAAACATTCATTTCTTTTTTTTTAATTTAATTTTATTTTATTTTTTGTATCTTCCAGGGTCAAATCGCCTCAGGATTAAATTTGAGACCATACACAGTACTTTGTAGAGCTGTTGTTAGTGACAGCCTTCGGGACGAGTCACGGCCATTGCTTGGCCATTTTGCTTTCTGTGAAAGCCTGAGAGAATGTTTTTCTCTGGGTGACTCTCCTTACACGCACTGCAGTTCATACATCCCTTTCCTCTGAGGTCCCATAATCTCCTTGACCAGGAAATTTGGGACACCTCTGAGTTATAGGATATTACCGCACAGGTTCTCTCATATATTGGGTCTTTATTGACCTGGAAGGGCTAGGGCCAAAATATTGGCTATCCTTATAGCCCTTCTTTTTCTCCAATTGTTGGTCCGTTAACTTACATTCTCAACCCTCCAGCAGAAAAGTTTTGTGATACTATTATTCTATAACATAGGTACTGGGCTTATCATCACTGGCTTTCTGAGTATCAAATACCTTTGACTTAGCTTGTAAATGATATTTTCTGACCATCATTGATATTCTAATAACTTTCCATACAATGTGATATAAGCAGTTACACAATTTTGACA
>PVJA010042840.1:0-17102 GCA_004027025.1 Myocastor coypus | reverse complement strand
GGCTTGGCTCCCAGCTGTGCGGTTTGGGTCTCTGCACACCAACTCTGAAATGTGGACCTATATGCTAATATTTCCTCATTAAACAGAAATGGTATATCACACAGAAGTGCTCAGTCACAAACAATTTGCACAAAATGTGACAAATGTTCATGGATTCTGTTACTAATCCAGCATCTTCTCCCTCTTTGTACTCACAGGGAGGTCTCCATCACCAGCTGAGGGAGGAAGACCAAAATCAGTATTTAGGCTATAAATACTTTTGCACAATATATGGTGCCCTAGTCAATTTATGCCTCTATAACAAAATACACGAAGCTGTGTATTTCATAAAGGACAAAAGTTTATTTTTTACATTTCTGAAGCTTCAAAGCTGAGATCAAAATACTGGTAGATTTGTTATCTGGGTGTTTGTAAGGGCTTGCTCTTTGTTTCCAAACTAGGACAGTGCTGCTTGAATTTCATGAGGAGAGGAATTGTATGGCTTCACACAGTAGAAGGAATAAAAAAGCACGAGAGCCCTGCTACTTTTAATCTGTCATAGGGAACCAGAGCCAGCAGGTCTGAATTACTTTTCATAGGCCATACAGTTTAACATTCTTGCATTGGAGATTCAGTTGCAACAAGAGTTTTGGGGAAGAATACTGCCATTAAAACCACAGCAAGCAGGTGCTACCCAGAAACAAAGCTGTAGCACTACATTCCCTTACTGGAACACCCATAAAGGAGAGTAATGAGAAGGCTTTTTCTCAGCCTGCATTTCTCAGTCACTTTTCTCACTGCTGAAATCAAACAGCTGCCATTCAAATCTAGAGGAGGAAGGATTTACTGTAGCTCAGAGTTTTTAGATTTAGTACATAATAAGGAATGGCGGCATAGCAGAAGGGCATCACAGAGAGATATAGTCCATGGCAGCCAGGAAGAAAGAACAACACTTCCCTCTCTTCTTGTTGGTGACATCCATGCCAAGGGTGTGATATGCCACACTCTTATTCCCAGCGTCACAACCCAAATCCCAGCATCAAACGTTTAACCTCAGAATCACAAATGCTAGATCCAGCCACCTCCACAAATCCCCACCTATGACCACATGAGATGTTAGGGGAACATGTAGATATATGACATAAGACTGTAGAACATCGGCATGCCCTTGTTTGTTCATTTGCAAGAAGGAAGTGGCCAAAGGTTTTGCCATGAAAAAGTCAGGATTTCAGAAAGAATATGATTGGAAAGTCCATGGAAGAAGTGCATCAACAGAACATTTTTGAATGAACAAAGATGTGAACATGTTTATGGCCTACGGAATTCTGCACCAAAACATGACCTTAAAAGGTTACTCATTCTGTGAATACCAGCCAGCATCTTTTCTACTACTGTCATTACCCAGTGGACTTAAAATAGATATGCTACCAGGTTTAAAAGTTCTAAATGAGCTCAGCTATTGCTAAGTGCTCAATGTACAAATAGCAGAGAGCCAGCTTGCATACCCAATATTGGTGTTCTCCAGGATAGCACATGAGATATCACAGCCAGTTTGATTGCATTTGACCACTTCTGCCACAGGGGTGGTGCGTTTTGGTTTTGTTGGACTAGGAACATACTCAGATGGATATGCTTGGTCTGCATGCAGTGCTGCTGCCAAAGGTATCACCTATTAAGTCACATAATGTTGTATCTACTCTTACTCTCTTATCATAGAACTTACTCCACAACAAATAGAGAACAGAAATGGGCCCATGCTCACAGAAGTTACCATCTTGAAGTAGTTTAGTTGATGGATGATGTAGGTGTATTGACTTTAGAAAACACAATACCAGCTAGATGGAAATACCTTATAGTGTTGAGCCAGTGCCACATTTGGCCCAGCAAACTCTATAAGAGAGATGAATGAAGACACAACAGAGAGAATGTCTTTGTTGGGGGGGGAGCTGGAGGGCTTCACCAGACAGGATGAGTGAGGCCCCAATCTGACTGAAACCCACAGATATATTGAGACATAACAAAGGTACAGAGCTGTGCTGAATGCAGATGTTTGTTTCAGATAGCAAGGCAAGGAGCTTCCTTGTTTGCCCTGTCAGCCCACCTTTGTATGTGGTAACAAAACATCTTGTTTTCAAGGTAGTCCCGCTCATCAGAGATACTGGTCTTCTGCCTCCAAGGTCAACCCAAGCAGACGTGGACTCACTGGGTGTCAGAATCCACATCTGCATCACCCCATTTTGTTTCTTTGGCATATCTTTTAATGTTTGGTGAGCTCCTTTAACAATGTTTGACCTTGGGACTGGAGAAGATATCTGCTCTGAGGGAAATATCGCACTGGTCACAAAAGACTAAAAATGAAAAACTATATACATAGATGTATTATCTGTCTTAATTTTCATGGGGAGGCCAATGTGAGCAAAGCATAGATGAATAACATGACAAGTAGTTTATCCCATATATGCAGCTGCATATATCATTCTTAATAAGTATCAAGAGAGACATTTACTTACAATAGCGACGCAACTTTGAGTAACTTTCATTTGCTAAATTTGATTAGGTCCCAATCCTGGGGGATTTACTCCCTGCAGAGGGCCACTGCTCCCAACCCTCTGGTATGATGAACATTGTCGTATAATATTTTGGGGCTTGAATCTTTGCTCAAACTAAATCCTAGCAGAGGACATTCCACTTTTTGTGCAAAAGTTTAACAGAGAAATGACCTTTATCAAAGGCAGAAAATGCAACTAATGCATCAGCTGCTTCATCTTCTTTTTAAATGGAGTTATGGTGTCCAGAACAAGAATGAAGATGGATAACAAAGAGGACGAGAGTGTGTCCAGACTGCTTCTGTAGCTGTATGAAAGGTAAGAACAAATCTGGTGCAACAGAGTCTTTGGTGTGGGCCTTGATATTTTGTGTAGAATACACAGCATATTGAAGATCAGAAGCTAGATTTTAAGATTCCCCAGGAAATGCTTGTAAAGTGAATATGATAGCACCTGACTGCCTTCTGAGCAGAAGAGAATCCTTTCCTCGTTAATTTTAGCTGACCTGACACTGTACCTGCCTTTTCACTGCAGCCAGAGCCATCAGTTATCACAGTGAACGCCTGTGGGATGGGTTCAGAATAAACAACCTTAGAAAGGATGAAGAGTTGTAGTTGAAAAGAGCAAGACGTTATCAGCAGGTGAAGATCCAAGCATTTCTCCTGTAAAATCAGCTAACACATCTTGCAGTGACACAGACTGTTGAAGGGAAGTGTCAAATTTCCCATGAAGAATAGGAGCCCAAATAACCCCAGGATCATAGCCAGAGAGCTAATCAGCTCTCTTCCTGTGCATGATGATAAAGGAAAGCCATGAGCTTAGTATGAAGTGTGATGTTTTTATGGCCATCATGACTCAGAAAGAACTATTCTAAAGTCTTTAACACAAGAGCTAAATAGTCATTAACTTCAACATAAATGACAGATAATCGCTTGAGGCCACTGATGTCTGATTGGTACTATGTCACAGTATTGAAGTTATATAAAATTATAGCAACAATACCCAAAAATTTTGCATCTTTTTTCTGAGCAAAGATTAAGTGTATTTATGACGGTATGGAGGAGAGTTTAATCATGTTAGACAGAGGTATGACTTTATCATTATCTTTATTTAAAGGTTAAAGATGGTTTCAAAAGATTTGTATGAAAATCAAGTTAGTAAGGAGTAGTCGTAATGGTCAGTTTTACGTGACTACTTAGCTAAGCTAAGCCCATTATTCAATAAAATGTTATTCTAGTTGCTAGAGTGAAAATACTTCTGTAGATATGCTTACAGCCCGTAATTAGCTGATCTTAGGTGAGGAAGTCATCCTAAATGTGCTATGGAGGCTTGAATCAAACAAGAAAAAGGTCTAAAGACCAGAGCTGAGGCTTTTGTGAGGAAGTAAAAGCTCTTGCCATAGAAACTAACTGTAAATCATACCTAGGACTCCCAGCCTGCCTTTTTGGATGACTACCTTGTGAAATTTGGGCTTAACTTTTCCAGCTTGCAGAATATTAAGCCAATTCCTTATAATAAAACTCTTAACATTTTCTACTTATTCTGTATTTCTGATTCAATAGTGCTAGACAGAATGTGCATATATTTTTAAAAATCTGCTCAGCTGATTAAAGCACCTGCAAGCAGGCACAGGGGCCAGGAGGAGTTCAATCCCCAGGCCACAGTGCTGGCCCTGCCCCTCTGGCTTGCTGAAACAGCAGTTGAGACTGGCTGTGCTGGCAAGCCCCTGCAGTCCCAGCTCTTGGGAGGCTGTAAACAGGTGGATCACTATGAGGAGTCTGATCTAGTAGTGAGACCTTGAACACCCTATAGACCCTTCCCTAAAATAAAAAGAAAATTTTTTTCCTTAGTTGCCATGTAATATATTTTTATAAATAATAATTGGTTTACTGAATTCTTTCTTCTTCAGAGAGTAAAATCCTTCAAAATCTAGGTCTGGGATCTTCAATTCTTTGAAGCACTAACCACAAAGAGTTGACTGAGTTGTTGTGCAGTGGAAAATAGTTACTTTTATTCAAATTTGTATAACTAATTTTCTTTAACTGACAGGAACAGATTCACATAATTGAAGTAGATAATTTTTAAAATCCATAGTTTTAATATTTACTCATGTTTCTTTTTTTCTAGAAGAAATCTTTTTAGTATTATTTTTCAATAATACATTGCATATTGTCTTCATCATAGTTGTTCAGAGTACAAGGTGCAGACATGATTTCTTGTCTAGACATCATTAGTACAGATCTTTCCTTTCATTGCACAAAGAGAACTTAGCTGTATATATAGTTCAATAGTCTATAACAGTAGTGCATTATTAGCTCTAGCATTATTGGAAGCTGTTGACTCAAGCCTTTTACAACTTAGCATATTAATATGGCTTCCCTTTTTATACCTTGTGGTTAGACTTTCCTGCTGGATGGTTAAGACCAAGATAAAGCAAGACCTACATGTTACAAAAAATGTAATTTTTGTATTCAGAAAAAATGGTGATATTAAGCTCAAGTGCCCATGCCATAGGGAATAATATCATTAAAACTCTTTCCTGGAGGGTTAACAACTCAAGTCAGCAGACCAAATAATTAGAGAAACAGAAGGGATACAAAAACAGTCACATTTCTGGTTTTTATTAGTATAAACTATTTGATCTTAAGGATGATGTCCACTAAAACAACAAGTAGATATTTCAGGTTTAGAATTATGTTTAATCTTTAAAATGCTTCCTTTTGCAAGTTATTGTTCATCTTCCATAACTACCAGAAAAGTACTTTTTAAAGGAACTATAATTCCTAGGTTATATCAACTATCAACTTGCACCTATCAACTTACACTTTACTTCAGATATTTTTATTCTAGCCTTTCCATTTTTCACTTTCTCTTATTCCCTTAGCCAATATTTCTCCAAAACATCTAAAAAAGCAATTCAATCTGGTCTAACACATCATTCATAGCGATACATTTACTTATTTACTTTTCCATTCTTTCCTCAAATAATTATCAAGTGCCTATTGTGTGCAAGAGACTGGATACTGAATGAGAATTTAGCAATTCTCAGTGACCAAATCCAATTACACCCTTTTCTAAAATCAATCATAAAAATGATTTGCTCCAAATGTATCTAAATTATTATTTCCACAAAAATAAAACTTTAATTTTTTTCTCTAAGTTTGGGGTTGATTACTTCTAAAAAAAAAAAAAAGAAAAGAAAACTAAACATATTTGAATTGCTTTTGTGAGTGTGCATGAATATATTCTGGAATTTATTATTCACATTTTTAAGACAACGTTAACTCCCACACAGAGCTTATTAGAATGCTTAAATTATAATACTGGTCATAATCTATCAGTTTTTCCTTAAAGGCTAGTGGTTGAGTGTTCCTATTTCCATCTTTCTAAAATAACTGGAAGGAGTAGCAGTGCAATCAGACTTCCACATACTTCTTCCTTTGAGAGTTCCAGTCCTGTGATCCCAAAACACAGGTTAGAGACCTCCTTTCCTCAGCAGAAAAGACTACTTCAGAGCAAGGTTTTTAAGTAAATGTCAGATGATTTTGATTAAATGGAAACTACCCTGATTATTTCCATAGCACCCTGCTTGAAGTCAAAACACTAGTATCCTGGAAAGTCCTCACCCTACATCAAAGTGCACTATGGATGTCATTCCATGCTGCATTGCAGTCCAGTTCTTGAGCTTGATCACTGGCACAGTGCAACTGTTTACTCTGCCTCCAAATGTCACATCAATATGGCTTCTGAAGAGGTCATTTGCTCCTGTGACTCCTCAGAACAGGACCTTCTCTGTGTCCAGGACATTATGAATCGACGTTAAATATGACAGTGACAGAAAAGGAATGGAGGAAATTGAATTCCAAAAATCAGAAGAATAGGGCCAGGGAGATAGCTCCATGGCACAAGTGTCTGACTGGCAAGTGCAAGGTCATGAGTTAAAACCCTGGTACTACAAAAAAAAAAAAAAAAAAAAAAAAAAAAAAAAAAAAAAAAAAAAAAAAAAAAAAAAAAAAAAAAAAAAAAAAAGAAAAGAAAAAGAATCAGAAAGGATAAGCAAGAAAAAAAGTAAAAAGGAAGGCAGTTAGGAAGGAGTAAAATTACAGGTTATCATACTAATGTAGCTCTGTGTTTTATGCCTCATAATTAAACTGTTCTGCTGGGTGATCAAGGGCAAGTTAAAGCAAGACCTGTATAACAAAATATTAATCTTTTGCATCTTCTGAGGTCAAATTATCATCTTATTTTTTTGGATCAAGAAAGTGTGCATAAAAATTGACAGAGTTTACAACTTAGTATTATTTTCACTGATACAAGTCTTTAACAAGCCTTTAAGGGAGTTGAGATTTGAACTTACTCTGATTCAGTTCAGAATTTAAATTTTTGAAAGTTATACTACTTCATGAAAACAATAACAAAGTGAAGTGGGAAAGGGTAAATAATTAGAATAATTCATTCAATAAACATTTTGTTCAATAAATATTTATTGTGTGTTGAAGATACAGAGTCTACAAACCAAGAGCTCCTAATTGAGTGGGAGCAGCAAAGTGACAAAAACAGAAAGAATGAGTTCTATGAGGCAAAACTATAGGTTGCACAAGGATCTAGATGCACACAAGAGTTACCACAACATAGGAGCAGTTATTGGTGTTATGGAAATTTCTCCAGGAAGCCATTTCTAGGCTGGCCCAGAGAGCCAACTCTAGTAGCAGTGGTGAGAATGAGTTGAAAGAAGGTGAGGTGTGAGAGGAAAATGTTGACATTTTTTGAAACAACCTGTGTGAGCTAATAATTGCCAGATGAATTATTGGCAGTTTCATGAAAAGGATGAGGTAAACTGAGGGCAGAATTATCCAGTCTTCTATATCTATTAGCACTACAAAGAAGTGTTGGGAGATGACTCCCAGAATGCTGACTTGGGCAACTTAATGATAGTACTAATTACCTACAGCAAGGAAAGAGGCTTAGGTGGTTGAGAGGGAGAAACACATGATAAAGTTAGTAAGTTATTGCTTATTCGGTTTTAAATTTCTGGAAGATTTCTAGATGAAGATGTCTTGAAGCCATATGACAGAGCACTTAGATCTGAGGAACATTAGGGTGTGATGCTTTTGAGCAGCACAACAGGAAATGTAGATAATGGAAGAGCATTGGAGGATAGAACTCTAGAAAATATCAACAATTAGAAGTGCACAGAGGAGAAGGAGCTTGAAGAGTCACTGAAAACAGAGCAAATGAGTTTCAAAACAATGATCAGTGATGATGTCAAATACAACAGAGTGACACACAGAATGCATGACATCGAGTATTAGGGAGGGCAAAGGTGACAAAGAATTGAGACATGTTATGCTCATGTCCCAAATCGCCATGCAGAATGTAACTATCTTCTGTGAACTAATTAAAAATTAGAAAAATGAAGCATTTATGGATTGGCTCATTAGGTATTTGTCGGGTCTTAGATCCTGAGTGGAATGACTTTTTCTCTGTGAATTTCTTACAGTATTCACTTAAAGATTTCCCACCATACAATATTCCCATTCAATGAGGGCCAAGTCTTTAATAGGTCATTAGGAGACACAACAGATAAAAACTATAGCAGTGAAAAATGTCACTTCCACATTCTTGGTTGTTAAAGTAGTACTTACTGATTGCCTTGATTGTGACTTGTGGAAAATAACCACTCAGTCGATGAGTTTTCACTCATTGCCTACTATGTACTTAGCACTTTGCTGGACACTAAATATTCAGAACAGTTTTTTTAGGAATTCAACAATTATATTGTTATATTGCATACTGTTGTCTTCAAATTAGTGGTTCACAGGAAATACTTCAAAGAATCAACAATTGGGATATCACCTTTTCGAAAAGTTTCTCCACATCAAAAGAAGTCACCAACAGAGAAAAAAGAAAACCTACAAATTGGGGAAAAAAATTAGCTAACTGCCCCTCAGAAAAAGGATTTCTATCTAGAACATATGAAGAATTTAAAAAAGTGAGGTTTCCCCAAATGTAAAGATCCAACCCAAAAGTGGGTATCTGAAATGAATATATTGAGGCATTTTGCTATGTCTCAATAAGTTCCTAGATCAAGAAATACAAATGTCAAATAAACATATGAAAATTTTTCAACTTTTTGATTATTTGAGAAATGCAAATTAAAACAACACTGAGATTCCATCTCAGCCCGGAGAGAAAGGCTATCATCAAGAAGTCAGTCAATAACAAATTCTGGAAGGGCTGTGGGGAAAAAGGAACCCTTCTGCACTGTTGGTGAGAGTGTAGGCTGGTACAACCACTGTGGTAATCAGTCTGGAGATTCCTTTAAAAATTATTAATATTCCGAGCTTTAAAGGCTCAAGTCAATAGTTTCCAACATTACCAGTTCTGCTGGTAACCCACTACTACTATGGACTATTGAACTATACATACAGCTACTTTCTCTTAGTTCAATGAAAAGAAAGATTTGTACTGATAGTGTTTATACAAGATATCAAGTCTGCATCTTGTACTCTGCACAAATACTATGAAGACAACAATAAGCAATGTATTAATTATAGTAACTGTCCTACTAACCTGTTGTGAAACTATCTCATTGCTATTTCTTTTCATTAAAATTAATAAAAAACAGATGACATACAACAAACTAAAAGTAAATAAGTAAATAAACTAGGATTAGAGGTCCTATTCAACCTCGCTATTCCGTTCCAGGCTACTTTTGCAAAAGAACTGAAAACATCAAAACCCTTGTAAGGTACTTGCATTGCTATGAAAGAATCTCAGAAGCATACCACAAACCAAAGAATATGATACAGGCCAGGATGGCAGTATGCACAGGCTGGTGGTGGATGCTTGCAAAGGAAATCTAAGCCAAACGTGATAGGCTCGAAAGGAAGGAAGATACCCCAGGAAGCCATATTTGAGAGGTAAGGTTAACTAGAAATTACTGATGGAGAACATTTGGGCGAGGCTGAGAGCATATGATGAGGCAGAAAAGACAAATAGAGCTGAGTTGTTGCAATCTTTATAAACTTCACTGAGAAATTTAAATGTTACCTATTCATTCCCCTCTTTTATTTGGTGAAATTAAAGAGCTAATAGGTATGAATGAGAAAACTTCGAGATTTCAAGATAGGAAGGAGATGCAAGCTTACTGCTTTTTAGTCTTTTCATTTTAAAAATTGGCATTTCATATGCTGTGCTGGCTTCACCCCCAAGGCGAGCTGAGCCAGTGACAGAGTCCGGGCATGGTGGTGCATGCCTGTAATCCAGTCACTGAGGAGGCTGAAAACAGGAGGATCACTATGAGTCAGAACTACATAGTGAGATCCTGTACCAAATACATAAATGAAAAAAATTGGAATTAATTGAACAATAAATGTGTGGAGCCTTTTATAGCCTAGAAGTTATGTTATATGCAAAAGGATGTAAAAATCTACTGCAAGGAAATGTAGGTCATGAGGTCCTATAGCTTTCATTTTAACTTTATTTAATTAATTATTTTTTTCATTGAAATATGTTATAGGCCAGCTGTTATATTACCAGGTTCAAACTGATATATATTTTAAAAAATCAGACGCCAATAAAACATGCTTGTAGGTAATAAAAGTATATATAACCTTAAATTTGCATATTCAGCCTGTCAGAAAAAATACAACTTCTCATAGTGTATGAACAGCCTCATCATGAAATATTTTAGATCATTAGTTTAAAAAGAAAAGAAGTTATTTGCCTTATGGTTTTGGAGGTTCAGGCCCAAATTCAATTGCTGGGACTTTGTCTTCTGCTGAAGGTGGTGTGTGAAGAAGAGAGCACATGGTGGAACAAATGACTCAGCTCACTAGTAAGAACACAAAAAGGGGGAGACTAGACAGAGTCTTCAGAGGCCCTTTAGAGGCAGGACCCCAATGAGCCCAGCAGCTCCTACAAGGTTTTTAACTACAGCAGATTCCGTCGTGTCCCAATAACATCACCCTGAAATACAACCCTCTACCACTTGGGCCATTCAGGGATGCCCATCCTAACCATAGCACTGGGTCACCATTCTTACATTTTAGAAAGGACATTCTTTAAATTTTCTACACTATAATATGTCCTTCTTATGTATTCAGAAGAAAATAATGAACCATGATTAAAAACCAAGCTGATATGATTTTTACCAAATTCTCCTTTCTCTGTTTTCTTTCTGATTCCATATTCTCTACAACTGGTGTGAGAACTAGACTCAAGCTGTCTTAGCAAATGTCAACTCTCCTGAATGACTCACATCAGCTTTGTTTTATGGGGATCACCTGCAAGTTCTCTGAAATTCTAGTTTTCATAGAGTCTTAATCTTGGGACTTCTAAAGAGCCAAGATTTATGTGGCCATAAGTGAAACAGTTCTGGAATGAGAAAGATCTAAAAGTTTAGAAATCCTCCAGCTATTCTCTAAACAAAGATGTGGGAAACTATTAATGTTTATATTGAAGATTCCCTAGTGTTGGGTTTCTTTTTCCTTTTTGTTTTTTCTTTTGGCAATTATAGCATATGAACATCTAGGTCTTCTGTGAGCCTCCCTATACTGTATATATATTTACCTTTACACTGGGTTCACTGAGGTCATGAGATGTACATGTAGGAAAGGCTAAAGTGGTTGCTTATTTCTTTGATTCATAAAAGAAATGTGAATCTTAACAGATACACACCCCTCATAACTGTTTATAAATTTACAGTTCTAAAGATCTGGAAAAAATGAAAAAAGTAAAGTTTCTTTTTATCACATTTGAGTAGGCTGATTTGTTCACTAGATATAACCAACCCATACATAGAGCCCACAGTACATTTAGTGGTCCATGAAAATATTCTAGTTTCTTTTAAAATTAGGGAAAAAATGAACTTTTCATTGGAAGTAACTATCTTCATATTTGAACTACTATGTTCATTTTTATCCCAAGGAAATCCTAAAGTGTTACCAATAGTCTTGTGGAGTAAGACATGCCCAAGGGCAAAGGGATGAGGGGCTTCTGATAGTTTCTGTGGCCTGGTGCCTGTGCTGTAGCTAGTGGCCCAGAGAATGCAAGTTTGAGCCAAGTTTCTCTCAGTTCTAGAACTAGGATTCTAGTGAGATGAGGCTCTCATTACTGAAATCCAGTTAGCTTTCTTCAGAGAAAAAGCCTTCCAGAGCAACAAGGCCATATTCTAAAGACTTGACTTGATGACAAAGTAAAATTCCACATGAAAAAAATACATTGCCTAACACAAACTTATTTAAACCCCTGGAGAAAATGGCTAGAGATTCTATGGTGTGTGTGTGTGTGTGTGTGTGTGTGTGTGTGTGCAAAGTCAAAACAAGTTACATGGTTGAGATCATATTCAAGAGACTGAATTATGTTCCACTTCTTAATAGGAGTGGCCACAAAGTTACATTGCAAAGGCTACAAATACATGAGTCAGAGGAATCCATAGCCAGTTTTTTAATTTTTCCTGTCTGTCTTCAAAATCCTCATGTCAGCATTGCTGCCATGTTACCTAATTTTTGAATATTCATGTTCAGTCATACTGTCAACTTGGTTCCATATTAGGAGAAAAGGCAATTATTTTTAAGTTATGTCTCATGTCCTAATTTTAGTGTTTGGAAGTTCATGTGAAGGAACAAATCTGACTGTACATCAAATTAGATCAGTCCGCTCCAACAGGAAAGTTGGGAAAATTGCTTCTTCACATTGGGCATTGCTTTCTTCATTTTCAAAAAAGAGAGAGAAAGACAATAAACCTTCCACTTAGGATTATTTTGGAAAAAACAAGGGAAATATGTATTCTGCCAAGCACTGTAATAATAATGATTATTAAAACATGGAAAATTACTAGTTAAAATATGGAAATATAGTTGATAATAATTCTGCAACACTCACTGTGGTTAAATCTCTCAGCAACTTAATTTCACTTTCATTTTTTCATGTATCCATGAATTACATGTTTTTGATAATTACATGTTCCAATGACATATCTTCTGATGCTATTATGTAGCCAGCTTTGAGGTGAAATGGAATCCACCCATCCTTTTCACCTTATGCTTTATGTGCTTTCCAGGAACATAAATACAGATTTACAGAATGTCGCATAATCAAATCCAACCATTCACATACTGGGATGTCATACTTACTACTAGTAAAATTTGAAATTTTCTTTAACTCACATTTCTGACTGCTGTCTGGTTGTTTTGTGTTCCCCTCATTTTCAGAGTTAATGATAAAAATGTAAAACATTCATGGTTTCTCTTTCAAGTTCAATACATGTAGTGTTTTTCAATCAACCTATAGTTTTGAATTAATTCTTTTTTGCTTTCCAAACAGCCATGATATTTTACCAGCAGTTATTTTCTTAGTTTTTCAATCTGTGGTTAAATGAAGGCTTTCTTCCTTCCAGATCTTTAGAAGACCATCTCCACTTTCATGTTGCCCACTTGTACTTATCAAGACACATTTGCCTGCCTCACATGTAAACAAGTTAGGACCTCACCAAGCTTTCAACACACCATGAATATGAGGGCCTTGGGCTGTGTTATCACTGGCAATATGAATTTATTCACAATTGCTTTAAATGTAAGATATAGATTAAGTTTGGAAACAATGTCAAAACACACCTAAGTTAAGTATTTTATCAGAATACTATAGGGGTTTTCTCCTGATATTTGCCCTTTAATGAATAGAAATATGATGACTTACAGTTTGAAAAGAACATATGTAAAATTAATAATGTGTATATTATGTGAAGGGCTATTAAGTCACTAGCTGTCAGTGTACATCAAATGACATTTATGTCTCTTTTCAGACTCTTTCTTAGGCTTCTTTTGCAAGATATGTTCCTATAAGAAAGGAAGGAAGTCTCCTTGTTGGCCTACTAGCCTCTACCTAAAATGAAAACTTTAACCTTTAATTAGCACTGGTGAACAAGAAATCAATGACCATTCTGCCTCATTTAGATTTTATCAATTTGATTTCATTTGCTCATCTTTTCTATCATGAGACATAATAAAGCCAAAAGACATATAGTAAATGTATGTTTGTGTAAATTGCAAATATATGCATATGTATTAAGTAAAGACAGTGTACATGTTATTCAAGATTAAACATGAGGCAATATATTTCCACACACATTTTATTACATATATTAGTTATCCAGAATAGCAGGAACCGTGTTTGTATGTAAATAATGTATTTGTACTATTTTGACCATTTTTCCTCATTACTCTCTTCCTTCTTTCTTCCTCCTTTCCTCCATTCCCTTGTCTTATTAAGCATCCTTTCTACTTTCATTACACACATATATTTTTTAAAGTTTGTGTACAGGATTGTTTCTGTGTTTGATATAAATTTCATAAGGAAATGAAAGGGATTTTTCACCCCAAAGAAAACATATTTTCCATCAGGTCTCATTAACTGCCCAAGAAATAGTCAACAAATATTTAAGGAATGAATTAATTTATCAGTCATAACTATTTGGAAACTAAATCCTAAACACATAGTGCTCTGTTGTCCAATTCATTTTTCTCTAAATCCTTGGGTTCTTCATGGACATTCTGCTGCCTGAAGAGTTTCCTTGATAGAAGCCTGAGATTTACTACCTGTAAGTTATGTCTAGAAAGGGTTTCATCTGGCTTGAGCATTAGCACCCACTTTGGTTCCACTGCATAATGTATAAATAACTCAGTGAGAGGAAATGTTTAGACAAAATAAATGATTTGTAAATGTTAGCTGCACATGTGCTTTCCCTGAGAGAATAGTAATGAAATTAACTCACACTCCAGGGTGCTTCTAGGTGGCCAATTTATGGGCATCAGGAACCACACTTCTGAAGGCTAGTTGGATGTGGTTAGAAGAGAGTCAAAGAAAGGTTTTCTTAGCAAATAACATAAAGAAAAAGAAGGCAAAATTCTGTATGCATTTTCCTCATATTTATTAAAATGTTGGTGGATGGTATTTCCCTATTTATTAAGATACTAATATGGGGGCTGGAAAAATGGCTCAGTGGAATAAGTACTTGCCTGGCAAGTACAAGAATCTGGTCCTTGGTACCATTAAAAAAAAAAAAAAAAAAAAGATAACAGTATGGACGGATTAGTCATTCATATATTACAAATAGTAAGTATATACAGATTTGCCTTTTGAATTTTCCTACCCATAAGTAGACAACAAGTAATGATAATTTTGTCATTTTTGCTATACATCACAGAATATTCAGGAGGAAGCCGGGAGTTTCAGAGTAGACCAAGTGAGATAAAGGAGAGGCCTTTGCTTATGCTTCAGTTTTTGAAATGTTTGTTATTAATACATTGATTTATTTCACAAATACCTATTGACTACTTCCCTGGCAGTTACTCAAAGTCAGTAAAATATTATAATATGATTTTAAAGGTATAAATTAATAAAGAGTATTTAACCACTAGAATTAATTTTATATAAAACAAGTAACATCTATAGGGTAAGTAGGAGTTATATTTCACCATTCTTATTTTAGTGAATTTTAAATAGAACTTTGTAGTGGTTGATACATTATGTCAACTCGGCTGGATGACTCAGCAGCCCGGTTCCCTGGAACCTAGGGTGGGAGCCCTGCCCTGGGGACTGGTTCCACCCTGGAGAGTGACCAGGGCCTGCCTAGAATATGATTGGCTCCTCCCTAGAGCAGGGGCCCATCCTAGGGTATGATTGGTTCCACCCTAGAGCACAATGGGCACACGTCAGAATGACTGAGCACAAAGAGACTTTTTAAAAGGCTGAGGAAGGAGTCAAGACTTCACTTCATGGGAGAAGCTTCAGTCTTCGCATTCAGCCTGGACTTTGTCATCTAGCTTGCAGTGCAGACTCTTCAGCCTCCAGCTTGGATCTTTCGTTATCAGTCGCAGACTCTTCAGCATCCATTACAGACACTGCAGTCTTCCATCGCAGACCCATGAGACGATGGATAGAGACTTACATGGAGTGCCGCAGTGAAGTCCAGACCTCGGGATTGAATTCTTCAGTCCAGAGCATGCAGACACCCTCTGCACACTTTCTCATATGACTCTGTGGCTGACTGTTGTAAGCTAATCTTATAATTCCTTATAGACTGTATATTTTGTATTAATATCCATTCCTTATATTATATCTATTCTGTTCCTCTAAGTAAAACCCTGACCAATACAAACTTCTAACAGATCTCTTAGGTATTGAAAGAACTAGGGTTATAAGGTTTTCAAAAACTCAACTACATCTGGCATAACACTTTTATGTTATTATGGTTTGTATCTAGATATCCCCAGAGCCTCATGTGGTCATAGGTGGAGCTTCTTCTGAGATACTGGAATCTAGTGTGTGATGCTGGGATGAAGGCTGTGTGATTCTGAATTGGTCCATTAATTGGCTTGGCACCACACTAATCCCACCCATCTGGATGAAATAAAAGGGATAGAAAGACACTTCTATGCCTGCTCATTGTTTTGCCATCTTCTGGCCTTCATGAACTATTTCTCCTCTGGGATATCGCTCTTCCAAGACACTCTGCCTCAAAAACCAACTAATTATGGACTAAAAAGTCCACAGACTGTGGGATGAACAACTCTCCCCTTTTACTTTTCGAGCAGAGTATTTTGTCCCAGTAATGAGAGAAAATTAAGACATCTCTTGTAATAGAATCTTATCCTGAAATCCTCTTTTGGTGTGGAAGTATCACCTCATTTTCATTTCTCTTTGTTTTACTCATGTTTATTTCATGAAATAGGCAATCTTCAGAGGGGAAATTTAGCAGACTGTTATATATTTATATAAAAAGCACAATGGTCTCTGATGATTTTTTGTTTGCTTGGTTGACTGGGTTTTTTTAGATACCAGGAATTGACCACTGATGTGTACTTTCCACCTCTACAAAAATTAATATCAGGAAAGTGAAAAATCCCCAAATACTTCACTGAAGCTTACTTCGAGAAGAAGCTGCAGATCCCCAGGCATTAGGAGGGTGAGATCTTCAACACCAAGAAAAAAGAGATACCAGATTTCAGAGCAGCACAAGGTGGATCAGAAAGTTGTGGATTCACAGATTTTAGTAAAAGTCAAAGCTGTTCCTCAGCTCTGGGGCTATCTGTAATCCGTTTTTGTTGTGACAAATGAGTTTATTATCATAAATTAGTTTTCTAAATGTCTTACTAAGAAGCTAATTAAATAACTGATACATTTTTTTAAAAAAAAGTAAAGTAGTCTCATTGTGGTAAAAAAAAAAAAAAAAGAACTACTTAGAAATATATATAGAAAATTATCTGAAACTAAAAGTTCACATTTTAAAACCCGACCGCTGGGAGCTGAGCCTGCGCACCCGCCGCTGGTAAGCCCCTGCGCCCCTCTGCCCCGCATCTGCGTTCCCGCGACTAACTTCCGGTTCCAGCCCAGCCCAAAACCCACCGCTGGGAGCTGAGCCTGCGCACCCGCCGCGGGTAAGCCCCTGCGCCCTTCTGCTCCGCATCTGCGTTCCCGCGACTAACTTCCTGTTCCAGCCCAGCCCAAAACCCACCGCTGGGAGCTGAGCCTGCGCACCCGCCGCGGGTAAGCCCCTGCGCCCCTCTGCCCCGC
>PVJA010042839.1:0-17105 GCA_004027025.1 Myocastor coypus | reverse complement strand
TATGCCTTTTTCTATTTCCTTTTAATATACCATACATTTTAATTAGAAGGATACACACTTCTTATAAGTAACACAACATAAAAAATTAGCATATAAAATACATGCTAAGAAGTTCCTCCTTCTTCCTTTAATGCTTATACCTGTACCACTCCCTCACCTTGATTCCTCACTCCCACTTAACTAATATTCAAGTTGTATTAGGCAACTTGCTGCGCAGGTTGTACAAAATTATACAGAAATAGAAAGTGTTTTTTTCTTTTTTGAAAAAACAGAGACAGGTGTTACACATTATTGTGGAACTTGATTTTTCATTTAACTCTATTTCATAGTCATCCTGGATGGTACATATTTAGCTTGTTTTAAAAGTATTTCAGATTTAAGATCATACTTCATAATGTAATATAAATGTACAAAACATATTAAATTATTACTGTGTGTTATGGTTTATGTCTAATTGTCCCCCCAAAGCCTCATGTAGTCATTGGGCGAGGACTTCTAGAGTTTGAGACTTGATCCATGATCCCTGGGATTATGGGTTTTAGTACTGATGGGATTATGGGTCTAAGTACTTCTGGGATTATGGGTGTAGCCTAAGGCAGAGGCTGAGGTGGAGAGCCTAAATGTAATATAAAGAGACAGAGAGACAGACTTGAGCTGTTGCTGCTGCTCTGCTGCCCTGATTGATTGGCTACCTCTGCCACCATTTTGCTGCTGTTCTGCCGCCATGAAGTGGATGCTCTCCGCCCTGCTCCACTCAGCCTTGGGCCAGCCAAATATGGACTGAAACCTTCATGAACTGTGAGCTAAATAAACCTTTCCTTCCTTCATTTTGAGTGTCAGGTATTTGTCCCAGCAACCAGTAAGAAGTAACTAAGACACTGTGCTATTGTATGCCCCGGTTATTCCCTCTTTTTGCCACTATAACAAAGATTTCATAAGCATCCTTACAATATACTTTTTGTCCTATAAAAGTATATTTACAAATACTCTTGTTCTAAAACTTTAGTCTTTAAAGAAAAGGATGCCCAGGTCAAGATTATATACATTTTAAACTTTAATAGCTTCTTCCAGAATACTTCCTATATTAGCTAGCTTTTCTTTTATGGTGTAGCAATACTGAATATCCACAACTTGAAGAAAGGGAAGTGTAATTTGGCTCTCAGTTTTGGATATGTGGTCCATGGCTAACAGGATCCAAGGCAGACCATCAGGCTAGTGGACATGATGAAGCAAACATGCATAGTTCATGTGGCTGGGAAGTAAAGCAGGCAACAGTGCCAGAGAAAGGGACAGTGACCAGATACCTACCACAACTTTGTGACTTACCCAGATACACTTTTAGTAGTGTGTCCCAAGTGGCTCCCAAACTAAGCAAGTTAATATAACAAAACTTAAAGCCTGTAATTCCTAAGCAGATTATGGTATGTTATACCTCTATCAAGTATGCATAATGGTGTTCATTTCCTTATTGTGTAAAGATGGGGTTCAGGACCCCAAACTGTGTCACTTCGGCACTTTGAGAAAACGGCAAACACAGCAAGTTCTCTTTCTTTTTTCCTGTTTTTCTACTCTGAAGAAGGTCATAAAACCTAGGAAGGATTTTATGAACTCCTCTTGAAGAAAGTCACTAGATTCTCATTTTAGAGGTGTTTTCCCCTCTAACCCAAAGAAAAGAACATTCCTAACTATAAAGACAAATGATCACAGAGAAAACGCTGAGCAAACAAGCTTGCTGTGTTCCTCCTAGATTATTACCATTAGATCATACTTTTTTATCCACTTATTTCTCCATGACTATCCACTCCTTCCCCCAGCCCAGAATAAAAATACAAAATTTACTCATTTCTTTGGTCTTTATTTCATTATAAAGTTTCCTGTGTCACAGAAAACATATCAGATAAAATATATATGCTTTATTTTGTTTATTTGTTATATCAGTTAGTGCTTACTAGAGAAACAGTAATTTCAAATATATAATAGTTTATCAAATATATAATAATTTATCATTGGGACAAAAGAACTAACTCTCACAAATTAAAAGGAGAGATTTATTTTGGCTTTGAGTTTTTATTGGATTCAGGCCATAGCTGACTGGCTCCAAGGAAAGAAGGGACACAGAATCGCCTTGTGGAAGAAAGTGCTTACATCATGGCAGCCACAAGGCAGAGAAAAAAGTGAGGCTTTATGGAGGGGAAATCCACTTCTAGGTCTTCATCCAGTGGCCCACCTCTAACCAGCACACATTTCCTAACCACACACTCGCTTGCTGATCTCATTAGTGGATGAATCCACTGATGACCAGGTACACCCTGACTCAATCACCTTCCAAGCTCTTGCCTTTGAGTGGTTGAGAGCTATGGAGGATAGTGTACATCAAAACCATAACAGAAGGCTTTAGCAGGATTTTTGTGGGCTCCTTCCCTGGAGCTTCCAAGTGCACTTTCCTTGGCAAGCCAAAGCCTGTCCTCCCATATGGCCCCTGAAGTGTCAGCAGCCCATCCTCCTTGTCAGGGTTGTGCTGTCCTCCATGAGTTTCTTCTGAGAGCAGTTCTGATAATAAATAAAGTCTCTTCCTCCAGGTCCACATCATTCCCTAAGAAATACCCATTTTTGCCCCACAACCAGTAGGAAAAGTTTTCTCTTAGCACAATCATTTGTCTTCTTATCCTATAAATTTTATTCAGTTGTCATCTAATATGTTATTATCCTTCAGTTACCATAAACCTATCAGACCAGCAATCTCTCAAATGAGTGTATGGCGACAGCTTAAATGAGTCAAGTGGTATGATTTTAGGGTCCAGGATGATCAAAGTCCCCTATCACAATTCAAAACTCTTTAGGGGCTAAGACAAAGACTTTCTCTGGGTGGACCATATTTGTCTACTTATCAAAACAGGGACAGTGAATATTGAAGAAAGGCAGGAACCACTAAGAGATAGGTTAATTTAGGAGAACTATGTTATCTCCAAGAAGGTCTACACCTGGGAGTGAGATGCCTGCAGCTACAGTTGTTGTGCAGTTAATTGAGGCTGGGGCCAGGTGTTGTTAGCTGTGGCCTTGTCTTATCTTTGAGACTTCACAGCGTCATTCAGCACTACACACCTCAGTCAGGATCAGTGACCCATAGAGTCACTGCCCATCTCCAGACAAGAGACCCAGGCCTTGAACGGACATGGAAAGCCAATTGGTTAATATTAAATCTTGCTCAGAAGCACTTCATAATGGTCTTTATCACTGATCTTCGAATTCCTCCAGCAGGGGTCAAGTCTTATCCAAATTTCAGGGTCAGGTCAGCTGTCAAGTTCTATAAGTGATTTTCTTAAAATTTTGTTTCCATTAGCTTCCTCTTTTATGCACAAATTGTCCCACGGAAGAACACTGATATGAAATTGAGGAGTCCTGAGTTCTCATGCTAACTTGGTAACTCTGTATCACACACTGACTGTGTGTCTTTGAGGAACTTTCTTTGTAATTTTTGACTAGCCTTTTAAGGTTTGGTTAAAGGAAGATGCTGGAGTAATTTGTCCATTTATTTAGTGAATGTTTACTGGCTTGTTCTATGTGCCAGGAACTGCTCTAGGCAATGAGAATGTAGAATAAATTAGGATGCTTCCTCATAGCGTTCCCACCTATTCCTCTTTCTGTCCCAGGCGTACATATCTTCCTCTTGTAGGGACTTTTGATGCAACTTGGGATGAGTTTCTCCTGAAGGTAGCAGCACTGTCTGTTACTGCCCTGGCGAATTACAGTGGAAAGGTTTATTTGTAGAGGTCAGGAAGTCCCCATGACCCCTTTCTATCCAAATCTGAGACAGGAAGCCCCAGGAGGAAAAAACAAAAGATGAAACACTGGCTGATTTCCCAGCTTCCAAGGGTGCAACTGTACTCTGGTCTGGAGCATCCCTTCTGCCTAATGGAGAGTGGCCTCCCACAGCAGTTCCTTCCTTGTTATTGGGCCCCAACCTCTCAGTTCCTTTCCTGGGGATCTTGCAAGACTTAGGTGACGTAAAAGAGGGGAAAGAAAAGAAGACTGAATCTCTGGGAAAGGATGCATTACGTCCTTATCCTAAACTAAGCCTTCATGTCTGGGAGGATGGGTTAAGAGAGTGATAAAAACATTCTCAGGGGCTAAGAAAGTAAGTGACTCACTTGCTATGACCCTCATCTATTGATTCCCATGGCCAGAGTGGTTTCAGAATGGGGTGGGGCAGGGGAAATGTTTCCAAACCTTGATTTTTTTTTTCCTTGGGTTATTTGAGGACCCTTACCTATTATAGCTACTTCTATCTAGCACTCTTCTCCCCAAAGCTTAGCTAACCTGACTGAAGGAAACAATCATCAAATTGTTTACAACATGCTAAGGAGAAAACCAGGTGGTGGTTCACCTACTCCCACAGCCTTTTCAATGGATTTTCTGCCAAAGGCACCACACCTCCCAATCCACATGGTAGGTGGAATACATTTTCTTGTTTTAAATTTTATTTATTTGCTCATTTAATTACTTATTTTTGGTGCCAGGAATCAAACTCAGGACCTTACACTGGAAAGGCAGGTGCTTAAGCCACTGAGCTATCTCTCTGGCTAGAATATATTTTCACTAGCAAGCTTCTTTCTTCAGTATTGAGGTTCATACCCCAAACCTTAAACATGTCATCCCAGCACTTTACTACCAAGCCACATCCCCAGTCCTCATAATCAAACTTCTTAAGTGGAAATATAACATTTATAGAAAAGTATACAAATTATAAGGGTGCAAGTCAGTGAAACTTTCAGAAAGTACACATAGTATACCCAACATGTGAAGAAACAGAACATTACCAATACCTCAGAAGCTCTTATGTGTACCTTCCAGCCCCTTCACCCTGGAAAGTAACTGCTATCCTGATACTAATATCATAAGTATGATTTTGGACATTAATAAGTGGGATTACAGTTTGTTTTCTTCTGGGATAGGATTCCTTCAGTCATATTAGCTTTGTAGGATTCACCCAGTTAAGAATGCTCATTGCTAAGTAATGTTCTAGTGATTGGCTATGTCATAATGTCTTTATGCTATCAACTATTCATGAACATTTGGGTTGTTTCCAGATTTTGGCTACTATGGACATAAATGGTGCTACCATAAATGGTGCTACTATAGACATTCTTATACGTACTTTTTGATGAAAATACAAGACAAATTGGTCTTCAAAAGTTTGGTCACCAGACATGTGTTCAGCTCTAGTAAATACTCCAGATCTGTACCCTAAAGTGGTTATGCCAATTTATCTTCCCACCAGCAATGCATATAGAGTTCTAGTTGCTCTGTTACCTTAATATTGATATTATTTGTGCCTTTCATTTAGCTATTCTGGTGATATTTTATTATTGTGGTTTCTGAATAGCACCTTTTGATTTTTTAAAAGATTCAAGTTCTCATCACACTGCCCACACTGGCCCCAAATTCTTTGGGAACAAATGATCCTTTTACTTCATCCTTCTGAGTATCTGAGGCTGTAGGGATGTGCCACAGTATCTGGCACAGAGAAGTATTTTTGTTTTGCTTTGTCATCGGCCATCTGCCATCTGGGGACTGATAGAGTTCATCCGTGCTAAGTACACACTCTACCTCGGAGCTATGTCTGTAGCACTTAGCAATATTTTCAACATTCAAGATACAAATAGCTCACTTCTCTGGGCCTCAGAGAAGTGGTGGTAAACTTGTGTGTCAGCTGTTTGTTATCACTGCAAGCTTGAAAAGGTTCACCACCGCTAGTCTACAGAATTAAGCCCAAACTCCTTAGGCTGGCAGCTTGGTCTCTTTCCTCATTCCACTTTTCCTGAACTCTGTCCATATTGGAATACCTGCTACTCTCCCAGGCACACCACATTCTTCCATGTTTCTGTGGCTTTGCTTGTGCTACTCTTTCTTTTTGGGAAAGATTTATAGTTCTTCTTTGCCTTGAAAATTTAGTTTCCTTTTTGTCACCCTTTGCTAGGCATCCCTAGGTCTCTAGGCTCCTTTAAATCACAGTCCTGACCCCAAGTATATTAGTTAGCTTTGCATTACCGCAAAGAAATTCTTGAAACAACTAATTTTATGAGGTTACTTAGCTCACAGTTTTAGAGGCTCAAAGTCCAAATTACATAGGGACCTTTGGTTTAACTTCTGGATGGCAGATGGCAGATGTCAGTGGCAGGGATATGTTCGTATGACCAGCCACATCTAGAAGTGGAAGAGATGTGGGAAGTTATTACTCGTCACAATCCTCTTTCAGCCACATGTTCAGTGATCCAAGTGCCTCCCACTAGCCTCACCTATTAAATGTTCTACCACGTCTTGATTGTACTGTCCTAGAAGCTAAGCCTTTAACACATGAGCCTTTGTAGACATTGGATACCTAAAGTATAGCACCAGATATCATGATAATTTGAATGTTCATCTCCTTAACCAGGCTGTGCACCCTTGAAGGCAGAGACTATGTTGCTTCATCTTTGGGTCCTTATACCCAATGCAGATTCTTTTTTTTTTTTTTTTTTTTTTTTTTTTTTTTTTTTTTTTTTTTTTTTTTTTTTTTTTTTTTTTTTTGTCTTTTTGAGATATGGTTTCAGTATGCAGTTCAGGCTGGCCTTGAGCTCACTTTTGTAGCCCAGGCTGGTCTCGAACTCGCACCAATCCTCCTCCCTTAGCCTCCCAAGTGCTGGGATTACAGGCATGCACCACCACACCCGGCCCAATGCAGATTCTTGCGCATAGTTGACATCAATAAGTACTGGTTGACTGATCACCTGAGTATCCAATGTCCTGTTCAGAAGAATGAGCAAGCAGACATTTCATAAGGTTTCCTGAATTTTCAGCTTTACCTCCCTGAACATCCTCTGACTTGGGATTTTATTATCTTAGCTCATGATCCCCTCTAGTGATATGGCAAGTGGGGTATCAGTCAGGATTTTACTAGAGGAACAAATATAACACAAGGTTATCAGAAATTATAAGACTGGTTTATGATGGTCAGCCACAGGCAGAATCCAAAACGTGTATGATACAGGCCAGGAAATGACATCCAAGCTGAAAAAGAATACTGGAGTTCCTTTAAAGAACAGACGCTCATCAGTCCTTCTTCATATCCCTTTTATACCATGCAGATGACAAGCTGCACTAGGGTGGGTCCTCTACACTCCAGAGTATAGAATTGCCAAACCCATTTATTTAAGTTTCTAAACTTTTCAAGTTGACACAATCAATCAACAACTATGAGTGGCTCTTTGTTACAGTGTCCCAGTGCTACCACTTAAGGGAGGAATTATTCCTCCCTTAAGATTTTTCCCATGGCTGACAGCTTTGTTTCAAGATCAAAGGATGGTTCTTCTGAAACAGGTCAGCCAGTAATATACTCTTCTCTTACCTAAAAGGACTCCTATCCTTGCCTCTTTGGTTAGCCCAGTGGACATAGGTAACTGTTAGCCAACTATTTGATTTGAATTTCATTTGAGGGCACTCTTGAAAGGTTCCTTCCTACCTGATCTTGGTCTAGCAAGGCTCTCACCATTAAGGAATTATTTCACTGAATCTTACAGATTCTCTGTTTGTTAGCTTCTGCTGCATTGAAATGAAACTAACAAATTAGTCCTTGGAAAAGAAGGAAAATAATATGAAGAACAGTTACATGTGCAGAGGTCCAAGACCATGATTTAAGAAGGGATTTGTGCCTCACGTTCTGCTATTGCTGCCTCAAAATGCCTGCTCATTCCTGCATAAAGCCCCACATTCTCATTTTGTATTGGGCTTTGAAAATTACTGTTCTTGACTGCACTGGTCCCAACTGAGTGTCTGTTGTGCCAGGGTCTATGTCAGACACTTTATAGACTCATCTCATTCTCATTTTACAACTATGCTGATCTAGGAGCCATGAGCTCCATGGGGAAATTTAGGTTCAGTGAATAACTTGCTGATGGTCACTTTCAAAGAAAGGGACAGAGAAACGATTCAAACCTAACTTTAACACAGAATCAGTGTTCATTCCTATCCTCCAGGCTATCTTGCCAAGATAAATGTCTTTATGTATACCTTCTGGGAGAGTTGTGTGTGGAAAGGCAGCTCAGGACAGTTAGTCAAAGTACACTGAAAGTGATTCCATAGGGCTGGAAAGTCAAGAAAACCCTAGGCATCTATCTCCTTTTTGGTGGACAATGTATAGGCACACAAACACACACACTGTCACACACTGAAAAGCTCATGCACAAACCTTCACATCCACACCCACCCACCACCTAACCTGTAACGTGCCCAGCAGTAGTTCACATATGTGTATTTTTATAGTGTCTTAGAATGTCGATCCCACAAGGACCTCCAGGAAGGGATCTAAACTCATAATCTCATTCCTTCATTGAATAGATGAGAAAATGAAAACAGAGAGAGAGAGAAGAGACCTGCCAGGATCACACAGTGTCTAGGGACAGAGCTAGAGACATAGGCCAGCCTCCAGGCACTTGATTCAGTAACAGAATGAAGGTTAACAGTGGGAGGTTAGGTAAAGAAACTCAGGCATATCTGAGCAAAAACGAGGCTCAGTGCTCAGGAAAACCAAGCTTACTTTTTCTCCTTCTGCACCCAAAGCAAAACTTGCCCATTAGCATGAGAAATACTTGGTCTTTGCTGCTGGCTGGGCACAGAATTCTCCATCCAAGTATTTATAGTACTACTATTGCTCAGAACTCCAAAACACCTGCTTTAAGAGATCAAACAGTTTGGATTAGAAAAGCTAAATTTTTCTTTCATTCATAAGCAAAATAAAACACAAAGCCAAAGTATAAACAGGATGAGATATGAGAGGCTCAATTACCCCCTTAGAAACTAGAGAATTTCTATGAAGAAAAAGGAGACAAAACACTGTAATTTTCTAGGGATTGACTTGGGGAAGGCGAAGCACAGCTTTTGGCTTCCTTTGGGAAATCCTCCAACCTAGCTGCTAAAACCAAGCTGAGGCTGAGATGGAACTATATGGACAAATGATAAGGGTTTGATACTCTTCATTCTTCATTCTAGAACATTCCATGCATATTTACTCCTTAACAACCTGGGTTTAAATTTTGTCTCTCACTGAATGTGATTTGGGACATGTTTCATAATCTCTAAGTCTTGACCTTTTCATATGTAAAATAAGAATGATGCTCAAAGCTCTGCTCATAACTAAGAGGATTCCCAGGGGCAAGCAAGAAATGTTAGTCATAGTCTTAGTCTGTTTCTCATAGTTTCTTTTTTTTTAAGTCTGTTTTCAATTGTTGCCCAGAATACTCAGAACTGGATAATTTATAAAGGAAAGATGTGTATTATCTGGTATCTGCTCAGCCTCTAGTGAGGGCCTCAGGCTGTGTTATATCATGGTGGAAAAGAGGAAGGGGCATTTAGCACATGCAAAAGAGAAAGCAAACAACTGTGTAAGCCAAACTTGTTTATAGGTAACCTGCTATCTACGTATCTAATCTAGCCCTTCAAGAGTCACATTAATTCCTCTTAATAACTAATCATCCCCTAAAGATCCAACCACCTATCAACATGTGCACTGGAAATCAAATTTCAACATGAGTTTTGGAAGGGACAAACCATAACGTTCACCTTAGGTCATTAGGAGGATAATATTGATAAAACATTTATTATGGTACAAAGTAATTGCTCTACAAATAATTGTTATTACCTGGGTGTGGTAGCACACACCTATAATCATACCACTCTGAAAAGGTGAGCAGAAGGGTCATAAATTAGAGGCCATTATAGACAAGTTAGTGCCCCATTAAGAACCTGTCTCAAAATAAAAATTAAAGGTCTTGGGCTGTAGCATTAACACCTTGAACTCAATACCCAACCATACACACACACACCCCAAGAAAAAGTTGCTATTCTTTTTTCTTACCTCAAATGTTTAAACAGCATGCTTTAAAAAAAAACTATTTTTATTAAAGATACTTTTCATAAACAATCATTGTATTTCACACAGGACATGGGCACACAATCATTAACAGTACACAACAACTTTCAAACTATATTCTTGGATAGACTACCAAAAATTAGAAAGCTGCTATAAAATCAAACAAAAATTTTCACTTGATGTTCTGAATAGGGGAAGTTTAGAGTGAGGGTTGACATTTTATACTTAGCATGATATTTAACAGCTTTTCACAAGCTGATCCTGACTTTCAGGAAATTAAATGAAAATGGCAGAATTGTCAACCTAACAATCCATAATCTTGGACTCGGCATAAGCACCTACCTGGAAAGCACAAGGTCCTGAGTTCGATCCCCAGGACAAAAAAACAAAAACAAAAACAAAAAACAAGACCCACAATCTAGGAGAGGAAATTATTATTCTTGTGGGACACCATCTATATGTCACTAGCATGTCCCAAATTGCCTGCCATACTGGTTACCCCAATTTTTGGGGGTCAAGTTCCATTAGGTCTCTGGGCATAAGGAGGTTAAGTCTATGCTGGTGGCAGATGAAAGGAGAACATAAAAATGAACTGTGGGTTTTCTCATACCGTAAGACATTTGTGCAAAGGTGGCTACATATGTCAACATCAAGGAATTTCTTCTTCAGGGCACCAAGAGGAAGAATTTCAAAACTAGCAGGGAAGGGTGTTGCCCCCATATTAACCCAGCTTTGGAGACACGGTATTAGTGACATATGATCTTTCCCCAAAAGAAAACAACAACGTTACATTCTGTGTGCTAACAACATAGCTTTAAAAGTAGAACAAAATTCCAGATTTTTATGAGACTTCATAAGAATAGTATTTGAACTGGACAATCACAGGAAGTACACAGTCATCAAAATGCACACACTTCACTTGGCATCTCCAGCACCTTCAGGTTTTTGTGCCTGGTCTGCTTTGGCCTCTCCAGTTTCTATGGGGTTATTCCTTACTGGCATCAACTTTTCCATTTTTCCTTTGGGTACCTTCTCTCCCTTTTTTGCAGGGGCCTTTTTAGGTTTGGGCTCTGGCTTTGGAGGATCAGGTTTAGAAACATTGCAGATCTTCATGGTTCATCCTTCACCTTGGTATTATCTCCATTAGCATTTCTGTGTTTACTTTTCTCCTTTCTGAAACAAAACGCCCAGCATCCGTGGTTTACAAAGTAAAGGTTTATTTCAGTTTGTTCCTAACTAAAACCTGCTCAGCCTTGTCATTACTGGTTGCATTTGGTCATCTGAACTAACCAGAATCTCATTAAGTACAGCTTAAATTATTCTAGGGCTGCTTCTTCAGCTGACATCTGCAAATCTTTCCAAACTTTTTCCACAAGCCAGTTATAAAGGTTCCTGAGCCACATAGCCTTGCCTCTTCTTCAAATGAGCACTTCTTTTGTATGTAAGTCATACTTTGTGTTTAACACTGTTAAAGTAAATTGGAAATGTTTATAGAACTCATTTATGGGATATGGAGCATTTTCACAACCATGATCTCGTTTGATCTTCACAACAGTCCTGTGAATGGATCTTTTTTTTTTTTTTGATGCTGAGAATGGAACTTAGGACTTTGCTCTCGTCAGGCAGGTACTGTGATGCAGAGCTACATTCCTGGCCCATTATCCATATTTTATAGGTGAGATAATTGGCGTTTAGAAAGATGATGGACTTGTTCAAGGTCACTCAGCTAACAGGTTACTGTGGATGTGTTTGCATTCCCCTCCAAAAATTTATGTATTAAGTCCCAGCTTTAAAGGTAGTAGTATTTAGAAGTGAGGCCTTTCTGAGGTGATTAGGTTTGAAGGACATCATGTGGGTTGGGTCGTTAAGATAAGATTAATGCCTTATAAGTAAATAAAGAAATAAGAGCTCATTTACTGTACCATAGAGGCTATACGAAAGTGAACATCAACAAAATAGGAAGAAGCTCCTCACCAAGCATTAAATCTGTTGTTCTTGGCCCTTTCATCTTCCAGAAATATGAGAAATTAATATTTGTGGCTTCAGCTACTGTGAGTTATGGAATTTTGTTACAGCTGTCTGAGCTGACTCCGACACACATGGTGGATTAACTAGTGCTCAGCTCATAATGCCCAGCTGAACTGAGTCGGCATGGTGCTGGGTGTCGATGAATCACATAAGGGTTGCTACCAACAGCATAAAAAGAGAACTGGAGGGGGAGATGGTGTGCTGCAGACTCTCCTGGAGAAGCTTGTTGTGCTAGTTTTCCTGATCTGAGCTCAACTGTTCTCATCATCAGAGGAGCTTGGGAGTCACTATCACTGAGGATGGCTGCTGTTCTCTTTAGGGGAGCTCTGGTCCTTATCTTCAGCATCTCATAGCTCTAGTGAAGATCCCTCTGGCTGCTGGCACAGACCCTTCACAGACTTTCCAGTTTCCACTGATGACCTTTTGGCCTTGATTCAGACTTGCATAGGACATTGTTGTGAGCTTTAGGCCTCCAGCTGGACTTGTGGAGGACACTGCCATGGGCTCTAAGTCTTCAGCTGGACTCACACAGGACACTGCTGTGGGATTAATATCCATAGCTGGATTTTTTGGGTTACTAGTGTGTAGACAGATCTCCTATACTCTTTTGCATTTGACTCTTTGGGTGAGTACTATAAAATAATCTTATAAATGACATGTTCTGTATTAAATCCTTTCCTTTGTAAACTATGACCACAAGAAGGGATAAGGTATGAGTATAAGTGTCTTGGTTCCAGAGCTTAAGGATTTTGACAAAATATCACATTTCCTCTTACTACCCTTTCTATCCTCATCCACATAGTTTGCTGATAGCTGTGGGTCCTTCTCATCATTATCAAGTAGGCTTCCTTATTACAAACAACAGAAACAGATTGCTATTAATTTAAGTAGAAAATGAACTATTGAAAAGATATGAGATAGCTACAGAATCTCCTGGAAGGCCAAAGAACTAGGATTGAAACTTTTACTGCAGGATCGGCTTTTAAATTCATCATGTAGGGGCCGGGGAGATAACTCAGTAGAATAAATACCTACCCAGCAAGCGCGGGGCCCTGCGTTCAACCTCCAGTACCACACACACACAAAAAAACAAAAACAAAAACAAAAACAAAAACAAAAACAAAAAAAAAAACCCACAAAAAATATGGGCTTTGAGGGCTGGGGAGATAGCTCAATGGAATAAGCATAAGTGTTTTGGTTCCAGAGCTTAAGGATTTTGACAAAATATCACATTCTCTCTTACTACCCTTTCTATCCTGGCAAGCATAGGGTCTTGAGTCCAAATTCATGTAAAACTGCCCTGGTGAATACATGACAGTTACTGCTCTGGGGAAGGCAGCTACCACATGTACCATCAAGAAGGACTGTGGAGAGCCATGTACTGCCGTACCCTAAAGATGGCGCCGGCTTCCGCCTTCCACCCCCGAGGGGTGAGTGCTCTCCGCCCGTTGTTTATTACCATGGTCAAGGCTGAAACCCTTGGCTTGCTTCCGCGTATGTGGACCTACCGTTGAGTGCTACGTAGCTAACCGGGATTGGATGCTCGGGAGTATTTAGTTAGCAGCCCACGGGTGCTCGGGGGAGAGGTAAGAGAAGGGAGAAGAAAGAAAGACCGCGGGTGCTCGGGAGAGAAGTAAGAAAGGGGGAGAAGTAAGAAAGGGAGAAGGAAGAAAGACCGCAGGTGCTCGGGGGAGAAGTAAGAAAGACAACCGCGATTGTACAAGGGTCCTGAATAAACCGCTGAAGGAAGAGCTGTTTGTTGCATCCTCCTTGCTGGCGAGGCGGCGCGCGCCAAAGGACAATGCTTGGGCCAGCCTCATAGCTCAGTGGACTAAAGCGTCTGCTTAGGCAGAGTGCAGCAGCTGGGGTCCAATCCCTATTGTGTGGTGCCAGCCCTGCCTGCAGGACACAGTGAAACAGCAATTGAGACTGGGCATGGTAGTGTATGCCTGTAATCCCAGGGCTTGGGAAGCTGAAAACAGGAGAATTGCTGCAAGTCTGATCTATGTAGTGAGACCCTGTATACCCTGTGCTAAATACAGAAAAGAAAGAAAGAAAGAAAGAAAGAAAGAAAGAAAGGAAGGAAGGAAGGACAATGCCAAAATGTAAAACAACAAAAAGAATAAAATAAAACTAGTCATGGTGTTATGTACCTGTAAACCCAACTCATGGGAGGCTGAATGAAGATAACTGCAAGTTCAAGACCAGTCTTGGCCACAAAGTAAGCCCAAGGACAGCCTCAGCTGCATAGAAAGAAACAAAAGAAGCCTGTGCCAGATCCTGGACTCTGTTACTACAACGGCTGCCTCTACTTTCAAATAAGGCTCATGCTGATTCTGTATGCCCAACTGCTTTGCCTCAATAGTTTTTAGTTCTGAGTCTGTGGAAGGCAGGAGTCTGTGACTCACAGAGTTGAGGTCACTGTAGACTGGCACATGACTTGTTTTAGTTGCAGAGGACGCTGAAAAATGAATCTGGCTTTTTCCCTTCCTGTAACGGGAAGCTGGCTCTGACTATCTCATAAGATGAGAAACTCTGCAAACATGAGTAAGAGGTCCCAAAGCTTGTCAGTCCAAATCACAAAAAATTTGCTGCCTCTGTCTCTTTTCTATTTTGACCACATCCTATGCCATCCATCCACTTCTAAAATTTTTATTTTGTGTCTGCATACTTCATTAAATCTATCTGTGCATTATCAATTTGTCTAGAATGAAGTAAAAATCTTCAAACTTATACCAACACAGTGTCTTAGCCCATCTTCCAAGTAGTAGAGCCAAAATGGAATTAAGCGTGCAAGGATTTTACTCATGGAATCATATGTGGGGGAAGAATGGAAGTGGTAGTTTGATTGAAGCACAGTCTGTCATGTAAGTCTGATCCTATGAAAAGCAAACAGAAAAGGAAGGTTAAGTGGAAGTATCTTGGACTTCCATACCATATAAGAGGTTGGATGATCATGAAATCAAAGCTGGTTATTAGAGGAGTCCTGTGTTGCTCACTATGGTGGTTTACTATATATCTAGATGTCCCCTGAGAGCCTTACCTGCTCTGGTCATAGACAAGGTCTGTGGGAGGAGATGAGATTATGGATCCTATGGCTGACTTGCTATTAGGAGATGAGGTCTGGTCAGAAGAGGTGGGTCCCTAAGGCCAGGCCTTGGAGGAGCTTATCTTCCTCTCAGGCTCCTCCCTTGATCTGTCTTCTTCCTGTCCACCGCATCCTTCTACAATGCTGTTCTGCCTTGGAACCAGTCAACTATGGACTAAAAATGAACCAAAGTAGATCTCGTCTTTAAGTTACATGTCAAATCTTGTGCCTCAGCAATGAGAAAGTGACTAAGATCCTCAGCTATGCACTGCCCTGCTGCACCCATTGCTTGGTTGGGAGCAGACCATGGGAGATGCAGCTCAGCAAAAGTCAGGCAGCATCTGGGCCCAGGGGGCTACTCTGCTCCACTAATTGGAGATATATCTCTAAGGCCATTTTGATGTCCTCATTCATGCTCTTATCTCTGCCTCAATCCCCTCCTTCCTAATAGTCTCTTTTGACCAACTTCTCTAGATCTGAGGCCTCAAGTCTCGTCATTGTGAAGTATTACTTGAATCCTGAATTATGATGTGTAGTCTGATGGGAATTTCGAAAGGCAGAGTGTGATGGATGGAACCCAGCGGCAGCTGCGGTAAGGCAGCTTCACCTGTGGGTGCCGTGTTTGTTGCTTTCTCCCTTTCTTGAAATGGTATTGGTTAACCCCTGAGTGAACCCTAGGATGGAAGTTGATGGAGGTCTTGGTTGCGCTTGTGACTAAGTGTGTGGCCCTCCTGTACTTTAATGAGACCGTGCTCACATTAGTGCCTCAGCCCATGGTTCTTCTTTGCTGAGGTGATTGTGCATGAGATCACGCTGACTATCCTGAATAAAGCTGAGTTGTTTCGGAGGTTCTTTGCTCACTGGGGAGGGAATCTCAGTGAGTCCTCTGAGCTCCCTTCATCGGGTCTTCTCGTCGCTTCTTTTGGCCCCAACACAAAATTACAACAAGTGGCGCACAGCGCGGGGCATGGAAGACGACCAGGGGTGAGTTAAGAGAGGCCTGACAGGATAGGAAATGTATGCCCAAAGTAGGCAAGCCCACCGGCAATAGCTCAGAGCAATTCTGCTTTGGGGGGGAAAAAAAGGTGTCCATAGAGACATTACTCAGGAGCGGGGATAAAGGTGAAACCAAAAAGTTTTGAAGAATTATTTTTCCTTATAAAAAGATATTGTTTATGGTTTCACCCTAAAGGAAAAGCTGCTTTAGACTTAAAAGTTTGGAACCAGGTCAAAAAAGCATGTCAGCAAGGAGAACCTATCCCTTTAAGCATGTGGTCTTTGTGTAGCCTTATCTCCTTGGTTTTGGAGCCTGCAGTCTGATTCTGGGGAATCGAGTCTGCAGCCGATTTCTCAGACTCAGGAAAGCAGTCTTGCGAGGGTTCAATTGATGAGGACATTAAGGAGTATGAAGGCAGCACCACATCTGATGATCCTTCCTTGCAGGATGGAGAGTCCAAAATGGAAAATTGGAAAGCAAAGTGGGCTTTTGTAGTTTAAAATCCAAAGGTCTGATTCTCTTGGCTCCAAGAAGAGCTTAACAATGATAAAGTTCACCTGCTATGACTGTTGGAAGCCAAGCCAGAATAAGAGGGATTGTCTCAAGAGGCCCACAAGCCATGCCCTGACTGACAAAGCAGCCACTACAAGTGAGACTGCACTCTGAGGTGAAGGCCCCAGAGCTCAGACTCAGCTTCCCAGAAGGTCCAGTAGGACTAAAGGGCACTGGGCCTGCCTGCTCCCTCTGGCCAGACAGTCTCTGTCATCTTCACAGAGGAGCCCTAAAAAATAATGACCAAAAGAAAACCCAGCCTATTGCTGGACATTGGCACAGGTCTCTTTGTTTTTCTCTAACCCTGACTTTCCTTCCAGTTATCATATCTCAAAAATTAGAATAAAAGACAAGTTAAATTAGCTTGCTGATGTCACTGTTCTGTTACAAAGATAACCAAAAATAGAAAAAAATAGGGTATTCTGGTTTTCATGAGTTCGCAAAGTTTAGAGATGAATATATTAAAAGCTAGAAGGCGCCGGGCGTGGTGGCTCACGCCTGTAATCCCAGCACTCGGGAGGCTGAGGCAGGAGGAT
>PVJA010042838.1:0-17085 GCA_004027025.1 Myocastor coypus | reverse complement strand
AAAAAAAAAAAAAAAAAAAAAAAAAAAAAAAAAAAAAAAAAAAAAAAAAAAAAAAAAAAAAAAAAACCCAAAACTTTAATAATAAAAGAGTGGACATAGGAAGATGACCTGCTCAGATTCCCCTGCTGTCCCTCTCTTGGACTGTAGCTTTCTTTCCCTCAATAAACATATTCTGCTTTTTTAAAAAATGGACATACAGCAAGTGATTCTTGTTTTCCTGTCACTATGCTGGCTACAAAGCTAAGAGTTCAGATCTTGATTATACAAGACTTTCTCTGTTATCAGAAGCTAAGACTGGTATGTGACAAATTGGACACCTAGAATTCTAGGACAGCCAACAGTGATGCAGTGGGCATGGACCACACAGTGGACTTTCACACATGGGAACAAGGCAACTAACAAAGGTCGTTGCCAGCTGTAAATTCTGTAATGTAAATATTACAGGTTTTTGTTTTGTTTTTAGTACAGGGTCTCACTATACAGCTTGGACTCTTAGTGATCCTCCTGTCTCAGCCTCCCCAGTGCTGGGATTTCAGGTGTGCATCACCATGCCCAGTTTGGGTGCATGGTACACAGGCCAGCAGAGCATATGGTACTAGATACAGAACCCAGGTTCCTTGTGTTTGCCAGGCAGGCACTTAGATTGCCAAGCTATTTCCCCAGCCCCAAATAGTATAGGCTTTTAATGCACCATTTTCACAAAAATTCTCAGTGCCATCTTTTCTTTGGTGAATCCTCTGTATCGGTCATCATCTTCTTCATTTCAAAGGAGAAACTGAATCAGACTAAGGAAGGATGAATTGCCACTTTCGTCAAACTTGAGCAGGGTCCTACATGGACATTCTTACCTGGCATGATGATGAGCCTCCTTCATGGTTGCCTTTAAGCAGCTCTGAGCTAGTTCTGAACTTGCACCACTGGAGCTGGAGCTCAAACTGGAACTGGAACTAGAACCGAACTGTTACCACCACCAGACCTCCCTCATCTAGTCCAGGACTCTCCTTTTTCCATATTTTCACTTGAGATGGAGCCACTAGATTCTGAATCATTATTATTGTACATAAAGTAGCTTAGTCTTTTTTTTTTTTTGTGGTACCAGGAATCAAACTCAGGACCTTACACTTGCCAGGCATTCCCCAGATCAAAACCTGATATTATCTGCCTTAATGTGGTCTGAATTGCAACAGATATGTTCTTACCAATCAGTTAAGATTTTACAGATGGGAATTCTTTTTTTTTTATCTTTTTGAGACAGGGTCTCACTGTGCAGTTCAGGCTAGCCTTGAGCTCACTTTTGTAGCCCGGGCTGGTCTCGAACTCACACTGATTCTCCTGCATCAGCCTCCCAAGTGCTGGGATTACAGGCGTGCACCACTACGCCTGGCACTGATGGGAATTCTGACGGTACCAACATCAGTTCTCATGCGTGCTTGCTCAGAACATGAAAATGTATGTCTAAAGCCTTGTTTACTTTTATAAACGATAGTGTTATTGTCATCTAAGACCTCAACTGAGTTCCTCTAGCTATGCTATCTTCAGTATTGTGCAGGATGAACTCTTCTGACTTGAAGACCTAAATACTACAGTTGGAAATCTGTCTTGACCCTGTTTCTGAAGAACCTGCTCCTTGGGAGATGTTCCTTGTTCCAGAAGCTACAAAAATCTTAGCAGTTTAGGCTGTTATTTGTTGTCTCAATGGCACATGGTGCTGGGTCCTAGACCATCCTATAGTCCTTTTTACCCAAGCATGATCAGATTTTAGTAATGAGATATCATGAGGAGACCTTGGTGGACTTTCACTCACTGGATATGGAGGCAACCTACTTATTTCAGCTCTGGTTCTGGTTCTGCGATGGCCTAGGCCCTTGCTTCTTCTGATATCTAGTAGGTGGAACTTCTCCTGTTAATGTTGCAGTTGGATTTCATCTTGACCTAGACTTGCCAGTGTTGGTTGTTAATTCAGATGGTGAATTTTCCACTTGCCTATTGTTGTCTGTAATTGTTCCACTAGGATGCCTTGAAGATTGCTCATTTTCTTGCTCTGCTTTTGGCTCCCAGGCTAATGTTCATCTCTAAACAAAATCTAAAATCACTTCTGTTTGGTTTGTCCTGCGCTCAGGTCTCCAAGATTGGTGCCCTCTTCATGCAGTTCCTGTGCGCATGTATTTCGGGCTTGCCAGCCCGTTAAGAAGTTATCATTAAACAGATGCACCATCTGAAGAGTCTCCACCTGCTGTTTCCCTCCAAGTTTTGTGATGAGGGACCTTCTTCCATTTGCTGTAGAAGTCTTCTCAGCAACTCTTCTTCAGCACTTTCACCTGAAGTGCCTTGCAAATTGTTATCTCTCATAGGTCTATAATCTCCTTCACTCAAGGTATTTACAAATTGATAGAAAGCTCCTTCCTGAAGCAACTGGTCTATCTGACCTCCCTGCTGTGCTGCAGACAGATTGCCACTTGCTTTTTCACTGGAATCTGAGTTGGCCATCTTGAACAAGTGGAAAATTATCTGACTGTTACAACACGGTATTGAAAGCTGGTAAGCTGGATTTTCACTCTCTTCACATTTTGGTTGGGTTTGGGGGTCAGGATCTGACTCAGTGAGTTGAGGCATTGCCTCGGAGGTTCTTTTATGCCTCTCCTGCTACTGCTGCCTGAGACCCTCACTACCCCAGCATCTACTCTGACATTACTCAGGCAGCCATCCTCTTTCCCATTGTTACCAAGCAGTGGCAGGCAGTAAAAATAATTTTTTAAAGAGTCTCATGCTAGCCGGACGTGCACGCCTGTAATCCCAGCACTCGGGAGGCTGAGGCAGGAGGATTGGTGCGAGTTCGAGACCAGCCTGGGCTACAAAAGTAAGCTCAGGACCAGCCTCAACTGCATAGCTAGACCCTGTCTCAAAAACACACACACACACAAAAAAAGAGTCTCATGCTCTACCGACTGAGCTAGCCAGGCTGTCTAATTTTTTTAAATGGCTGAAGATACAGCTCAATATAAAACCCCTGGAATCAATCCCCAGTACCATGAGACAGAGAGAGAGAGAGAGAGAGAGAGAGAGAGAGAGAGAGAGAGAGATTAGAGTCAGCATGGATGACTTGAGAATGCCCTTGACCTCAACCTGGTCTGTTTTCAGGCGCTTTTGACGAGAATAGCACCAGTCACATCTATGTTTCCATATAAGGTCGCAGTGGAAAGAAAAGAATCAAAAGCATTAATCCAAGGAAATTTTCCTAAACTATGTTTCATAGATTTTTTTTTAATTTTTAGTTTTTATTAGTACATGTTTGCAGTACAAAATGGTCACACTGCTTGTATAGAATTGGCACACGCACACGATACATCTTAATTCCTTTTCCATCCTTTTCTCCTCTCTTCCTTCTCCCTCTCTCCATGTCTTAGTCCCCTTCTCATTTGGAAAAGATCTCTATAACTTCTTCCTTTTTTTTTTGGTACCAGGGATCAAACTTAGGACCTTGCCCTTACCAGACAGGAATTTATGCCACTGAGCTATCTCCCTGGCCCTTCTCCCTCTAATTAGCTACCTTACTTTGCTATTTATATTTTGGGTTTCTCAAGTAAAAGAAGCCATGTGATACTTAAGCTCATGTCTCTGATATATTTCACTTAATATTATGAGTTAAAGGTGCAACCCTAGGGGCTGGGGAGATAGCTCTGAGGCACAAGTGCCTGCTGGGCAAGTGCAAGGTCGAACCCTGGTTCGAACCCTGGTCCCACAAAAAAAAAAAAAAAAAAAAGTGCATCCCTTGTCTCACAAATGATTATAAATGCCATACTTTCTTTACCCATTCTTCTGCTGATATACATATGGCTTTTACAAGATTTAGCTCTTATGAGTTGAGCAGCTATAAACATGGGTGTGAGTGGACCACTGTAATCCTCTTTCCCAATTTGTTCACAAGTAACTTGTAAAGCTGTGTAAACACACAGCTTTGTGAACACAGATCATGAAGCTTGGAGACCAATTACAGGAGCTGCATATTCTTGTAGCATTTCTTTAGAAGATTCTTCACGTGAACCACTAACTGCATTCCTTACTGGCTCAACATATAGCCACTAAGCCATAGAACAAGAATGATTCACCAAACAAACTTTATCTTTCTTTTTCTGGTGTTTCATTTAACTGGTTTATGCCTCCGAGTAATGTCATTATAATGATATTATCCCTCTAATGAGCAATGGTACAATGCTTTTCTGATGGCACTACCCAGAATTATGCAGTGCTTAAAAGCCATCCACGACCTTTGGGAATACTCCGTAATTCTTCTGTGGCACACACTGTGACCATATTCAAAATAGATGAGCATAATTCTTTGGGTATTTTTTTCCAGTTGCAATTCTTTTAATAAATCATAGCTCCCAAAAGGAATAAGCACAGTTCATTAGCAACACTAATGAAAATGTCGTCTTCCATAAAACTTACTAGAATATCATTCCCTGGAGCAAAATATTTTCAGCTGCTTTGTTTGCCAATTTTATTAGTGAAAAATTTTGTGGTCCAGATTAGTAAATTGAATATAATGAGAGAGAGAGAGAGAGAGAGAGAGAGATTAGACAAATATAGTTTATATAAATATTTTTACAATGGCTGTAATGATACCCCAGGGATACTTAGAATTTTTTCCAATAATACTGACATGAAACATTATTAGGAGTAATTATTCTTCTGTCATAATATTCAGTACTGAGACCTCTCCATGTTACCAAGAAACTTTTGAGAAGTTTAAAGTGAATAGTTTACCTGCTACAGACCATATTTAGGGCTGGGGATACTGCTCAACTGCACAGTGCCTGTTGGACAAGTGTGAGGTGTTGAGTTTGATTCCCAGTGTGCCACCTCCCTAAAAAGAAGATCCTAAGGCTTCAGATATATAACTCCCTTCTTACACAAATCTTCCTAAGACAGTTTATTTTAATGCCTGGCTCATTGTAGATTCATAATCCATATCAGATGGACAAATGACCTGAACAGTGAGGTTTTTGTGACGGCCAATTAAGCAGTTACTCTGTTATAATTGTCACATTTCCTCCTTTAGGAGCTTTTTCTTGCCATTATAGAAATAGGCGAGAATCACCTGAATGAAAGCAAATGGATTATCATAGGTGCAAACATCATATTTTACCCTTAGTGTGAGAACCTGAAAGAGAAAATAAAATCTGAAAGGCACAGTAGATATTGGAAAAAGGAAATGAACATGTTCAAAAGGAAGAAATTACTGACTGAGGAGAAGAGCAGAAGAAGGAGTGGAGGGAAGAGATTTTTCTAAGTATGTAAGCAGGATGGTTTGGACAACTGTACTGTGCATTTCTGCTGCTCTGGAAAGGAGCAGTTATCCCTTAATTTGTTTTGTTTTGTCTTCTCTTTTTCCTTTTTCTCTCTTCTTTCTTCTATTTTTTTCTTTTTCCAATTTTGCATACATATATCTGGTAATATGAATAACTAATTTGAAGACAATACTATGCACTACAAGGACTGTGAAATTCATATTTTGCTTAATGGAATTCTGTATCATTTGTAATTTTTCCTGTTCTAATACTACTTTGTACTGTCCTTAAAAATAAAAAAAGAAAAGAAATAGAGGTTATTTATGCATAACTTGGAAGACTATAGAGTTTTTTTTAAGCTGGGCATGAAGTACCTATAAACCCAGTAGTTGGGAAACTGAGGCAGGAAGTTCTAGGCCAGAATGGGGTGATATATAGCAAGTCCCAGACCATCCTAACTGCAGAGTATGAGAGAGAGAGAGAGACAGAGACAGAGACAGAGAGACAGAGACAGAGAGAGACAGAGAAAGACAAAGGCTTAAAGGCTATTAATAAAAAAATGCCAGGGGCAAGATAACTAGAAACAGGTAATTTCACGTGATTGATTTGAGAGTATACTTGGCTTTCCATGGTTGGTGATGAGTTAGAAAGGGTTACATTAGGGAACCTAGCAGTGATGGAGCAAGTCTAGTTCCTTCTAGGTCAATTGCTGCAGAGGACCTGGTTTTGCCTTCCCTGGCTAACTGCTATAGAGATCTGTTGTCATATACAAGGGCTGATCAAAAACTGTGTGTGTGTGTGTGTGTGTGTGTGTGTGTGTGTGTGTGTTTTAATTATGGTAATTCATTATGTAACCCTCCTCAAAATACTTGCCTTCATTTCAAAAACATGTATCCCACCATTCTTGCCACCTTCTGAAGCAGTTCTGGAAGTCTTCTTTCCTAAGTGCCTTTACAAAAGATGATTTAAAAAAAAAAAACAGCGAATGCTTCTGCCAAGTGCTATTTAATGGAAAAGGAGGTCCAGGAAAACATTACAGTGTGTCCTCGTCCACTGCACTCATCTGATCTGGTACTGTGCGACTCCAGCTCTTTCCCAAAGTCAAAATGGCCATCAAAAGTCAACATTAAAATTGATTCAATTCATTGAGGCTGCCATGACAGTGCAACTAGACATTGGGAAGGAGGACCTCCAAAGAGCACAGCAAATGGCAAGAAAGGCAAGATAAGTGTATTTGAAGTGAGAACTATTTTGAGAGTTATTGATAGCAGTGTAATTTTTACTGTAATAAGTTTTAAAATTTAAGCATTCATCATATTTTGCATTCATGCCAAGTATAGTCCAGCTATTATCTGTGTGTATCTTCAGACTCTTATCATATATAACAGTAATTTCTTGAAATACTTTCTTTTCCCAGTCCCCCTTGATATCATAAACTATAGCTTCATACACCGTGATTTAACAAGTTATTAAAATCCATTTTTTATTTTGTATTTATTTATCAGATATAAGGTCTTGTTATACAACTTGGACTCATAGTGATCTTCCTGTCTCAGTATCCCTAGTGCTGGGATTACAGGTGCACACTACCACTTCTGGTTCCGAGGCTGACTTGGCATGTAGTACAGGGATCGAACTTGGGTCCTTGCATTTCCTAGGCAGACCTTTAGGCTGCTGAGCTATCTCCTCAGCCCTAAAATCCACTCTTAAAGAGTGTCATGGAAGGCCAGTTGTTGTAGCACATGCCTGTAATCCCAGTATTTGGGAGGCTGAGGCAGGAGGATGGCCATGTGTTTGAGGCCAGCGTAGGCTACACTTGAGTTGAAAGCTAACTTGAACTAACTTTCTCAAAAACAAAACAAACAAACAAAACGAATATAGTGAGAAGATGGAAGATGAATTTCATTGACAAGTACATCTTGCTTTTTGTAATTCTTTTTTTTTTTTTCACGTTTTAGATTTTACTTTAAAGAGTAAAAATAGCAGAAACAAAGGTAGAAAAAACAATAACAAGTAAGAGTACATATAGTACAGAATTCCAAAATAAGAAAAATTTAACAATGGTTGTATTACATATTTTCATCATCAAATCAGTTTAGATCAACAGACATAGGTATGTAAGACTAATCAAACAATTAAACATTAACACTTTCAATAAACATTAATTTTTTTCTCTTCCAAATGAATTTTGTAGTTAAGTCACTCTTCTTAAAAAAAATTATAGGGGTTGAGGATGCAGAAAACACAAGGTCCTGAGATTGATTCCTGGTACCGCCCAAAATTTATTTATTTATTTATTTATTTATTTATTTATTATTTATTCTTTTGAGTCCTTACACTAGGGAGACTACAATATTTGCATATGTAGGTCTGGTTTATTTCACTTATGAGTATGCATTCAAGGTACATCCGTTTATATAGGAAGTCTTATAGTTTATCATTCCTTATAACTGAGTAATATTCCACTTTATGAAGATACCACATCTTTTTCAATCATTGTTCAGATAACAGGCATTTTGGTTGTTTCCAGGATTTGGCTATCACAAATTGTGGTGCTATAAACATAGGTGCACAGATATCACTATGATATGATGTTTTCAGTTCTTCTGGGAAACTTCCCAGTAGGGGGATAGCTGGATTGAATGGGATTTCCAGTTCTATTTTTTTAAGCAGTCTCCACACTGCTTTCCATAGTGGTTGCACTAATCTGCATTCCCACCAGCAGTGGAGAAGGGTTCCTTTTTTCCCACAGCCTCTCCAACATTTGTTGTTGGTTGATTTCTTTACGGTAGCCATTCTTTCTGGAGTGAGATGGTATCTAATTGTTGTTTTGATTTGGATTTCAGGAATAGCTAGTGATGTGGAGCATTTCTTCATGTATTTATAAGCTCGTTGAATTTCTTTCTCTGAGAACTGTGTGTACATCTCAGATGCCTATTTCTGGATTGGATGCAATTCTCTTTTTCAATCATAAACATCACTTTTTGGTTTATTTTGTTTGCAGAACTAGGAACAGAACTGAGCATCTTATGCATCACAGGCCACTGCTCTACTACTGAGATACATGCCCACCCAAGGTACAGAATTTTGAATTCTGTAAATTTGTTTCAAAACATTCCCTGAAATGCATCACAACATAAACACTGGTACTAAATACTGGATACTAATGAACAGTGACTTTACCTAGAGTTTGTATAAATTTGGAAGAGAAAAACGATACTTTTACTCTAAGGCTCTCTTGTTTGTTACTAGAAATTTTAGGTACTCGTACACATGCTAAATTTCGAAAGGTTCTGAAGTTTTTAAAACTGTCTCTAGGTGAAATCACATTCTAACTTCCAAGGGAGAACCTCATAACATCTGGCAAAGGAGAGTGTGCATGCTCCTCACTCTGGTCCTTTGATGGGCCACTTCCTCCAGCTGTCTTGCTCTCTGGGAGGCCTGGTTGCCACAGCAGTTTGTGGCAGTGACAGTTGGAGTAGTTGGAGTTGTCCTCAGGTTTGTTTTTTGAGATGAGATCTTTTTTCTTTTTTTGCATTAATTTTTATTTTATGTAGTTCACCCTGATCTTGAACTTGTGGTGATGCTCCTGCCTCAGCCTGTCTGATGCTGGGATTATAGGCATGAGCAGCTGAATCTGATTCTTGTTGTCTATATTTAGATTACAAATTCTGCTTTAGAACTCAATGTGGCACAGAAGCCAATGTGCATCACCACACTGTCTTTCTAAGTGTAAAATTAATCTTTATTGTTCATCAAATAATTTTAAAAATAAAAAGGTACTACAAACCTGACAGTAGTAACATAATAATAATAATAGTTTCTTGCTCTTCTGCACTGTTCCCATCTCACTCTGTCACCTCAGAAGGCAGTTCTTCATCCTTTTAGCTGTTTCTTCAGAATTTACTCCTATATTACTAAATAATATAGAGGACTGATGCTTTCAGTGGGAAAATGATGCATATAAGTTGATTTTCTACTATGAGCAGTGAAATCTTTCATTTACTGGTCCCATCCTCCCATTGCAATTAAATTTCTTGTTGTTTAATCAATGTTCATTACCATGTGGTTTCCATTGTTGCCAAAGCATGCTCTTTTGGCACAAATGCTGGTTCCATGTTCTTTTCCACACAATTTATTTTTTAGCAGTTAGGAGTTCACATTCAGACAGCTCTGAAAGCCCTTCTTGATCAAATTTTCCCCATGATCAAACCTATGAAGTAGTCAGTTGGGCTCACACTTCTCTCTTGGCTATGTGGAGTCCTCAAACCATTGAATCATAACTGCTTCCTCTCAGAGTCCTGCTATCCAGCCAGAATCCTGAAATGGACTCAATCTGGCATCCTGGAAATTCCTTCCCCTGGTTTATGTGGGATCCTATTTCTCCAGTTTGCATTCTCACTCTCATTTTCTGCCCTGTTTGCTAAAGCATATTTATCCAGAGGTTCCCTAAAAGAGGCCTACTTGAGAGATGATTTTTTTAAAGATGCTTAACAAAAGGTTTTTCTTTTTAGGTTCAACCACATTGGTAATCTAGTTGGAGATATAACCCTGAAGAAAAAAAGAATTTCTGTTTAGAATTTTAAATGAACCACTTCACTGTCTTCTAACTTCCATTGCTTTGGGGAATTCTGATCCCCTTCTGATTGTTTGTACACAGAATTTTTTTTTCTTTATGTAAGCATTTAGAAACTACATTGCATTATTAGTGTTATAAACTATCATGATGGAGCTGGTGAGATAGCTCAGCGGTCTAAAGCACCTGCTTAGGCAGCCACAGGAACCATGGTTCCATCCCCTGCACTACATGCTGTACCAGCCCCACCCTCAGGGCAGGTTGAGCCGGTCATAATGTAAATAAAGTTTAAAAAAGAATAAAATAAGCCGGGAGTGGTGGCGCACGCCTGTAATCCTGACACTTGGGAGGCTGAGGCAGGAGGATCAGTGAGAGTTCGAGACCAGCCTGGGCCACAAAAGTGAGCTCAAGGCCAGCCTGAACTGCATAACAAGACCCTATCTCAAAAAGACAAAAAAAAAAAAAAAAAAAAAAAAAAAAAAAAAAAAAAAAAAAAAAAAAAAAAAAAAAAAAAAAAAAAAAAAAAAAAAAAAAGAATAAAATAAACTATCAGGATGGTATATTTGGTGTGGATCTTTTTACATACATCATTGCTGCTGCTCACCAGGCCTCTTTGATTTGTAGACTCCTATCTTTCAGTTCTGATAAATTTCTTATATGATTTACTCACTAATTTTCTCTCCTCTTTTCTAGAATACCTACTGTTAGATGCTCTTGTTGACTACACCTGTCACTTTCATACTTTATTCTCTTCTCAATCTCTCACTATCTTTCTCCTACTCCTTTACTTCTCCCCTTTCTTTCTGTCTTTCCTGGAAAATGGCTTAAAGTTATCTTTTAACTCTTTCATTGGACTTTATGTTTTTATGCTGTCCCTCTTTCCTCAATAACATTCCCTTCCTTTTTGTTTATAGTCTCCTCTTCTTAATTCATGGATACACTAACTTCTCTGAAAATATTAATTATAATTTTCTGAATATTTTGAATGCTCCCTTCATTGTTCTTCACGCATTTTATCTGAGTTTCAGTCTTTGTTTATTTTTTAACACTTGATCTTAGCCAAAAGGCCAAGAAATGATGGGGTATTTCTTATTGTGTTGTTTTCTCTAGATGAGATTATGGGTGTAGAAGGAATTTGCTGACTGGTCATCACTCCTTTTTCTTTTCTTTTTTTATTCTAGGGAAGGGTCTACAGGTTGTTGAGGGTCTCACTATTAGATCAGACTCCTAGTGATCCATCTGTTTACAGCCTCCTAAGAGCTGGGATTACAGGCACGTGTCACCACACCCAGGGTCATTTGCTGTCTCAGTGCTCCGCAGCAGGTGGGGCTGACATGACAGGCCCAGGATCAAACCTTGGACCCCTGCACCTGCTTGCAGGTGCTTTAATTTTCTAAACTGTTTGGCCAACCCTTAGTTATCACTCTTGAAGGGCAATAAGGTGATCAGCCTGATAATTTTTAAAATAGTTTGAGTTTTAATTCATACTCCTTATAATTCTCTTACTTTTAGGCTAAAACTCAATGGGGTTTTAGTATATTTATTCTCATTAAAAAATAAACCTTTTATGGCCCGGCAGGATGGCTCAGCTGTCTAAAGCACCTGCTCAGGAAAGCTTGGGCGGCTGCAGGGACCACCGTTCGATCCCCGGCACCACTTGCTGTGCCAGCCCTGAGTGAGCCGGCCATTAAAAACAAATAAATAAATAAACAAAAGTTCTGAAAAAAATAAACCTTTTACTCCTTAGCATTGATCCCTCACAGCCCTCCTGCCTGAGGTTCCTTGGCTCCCGGCAATGTTTAATCTACTTTCTAATATTAGAGACTTTGCCTTTTCTGAATATTTTATGTAAGTAGAGTCTTGTGATGTGTGGCCTTTTGTAGCTGGCTTTTTTCACTTAGCATAACATTATCAAGGTTCCTCCCTCTTGTAGCATTTGTTAGTAATTCATTTTTCTTGGCATTGTGGAGTAATACTCCTTATATGGCCATACCTTATTTATTTATTTAGGTTTTCTTATTTTATTTTATTTTTATTTCATTTGGGGAACTGAGGATTGAACTCAGGCCCTTGCACTTGCCAGGCAAGCACTTATTCTACTGAGCTATCTCCCCAGCCTATAGGTTTTTTAAACAAGCTCTTGCTATGCAGTACAGGCTGCCCTTAAAGTAATTACGTAGCTCACGTTGGACTCAAACTCACAGGAATCCTCCTGCCTTGGCCTCTGGATGCTGGGATTATAGGTGTCATCACTACACCCAGCTAGACATACCATATTTTAATCTTCCATTCATCAATGGAAATTTGTGTGGTTTCCACTCTGGTTATCAGGCTTAAGGTTGTATACGCTTTTGGGCAGGCTTCTGTTTACAGTTCTCTGGCATAGTCATAGGAATTGAACTGTTGCATCATATAGCAAGTGTAAGTTCAACTGTGAGAAAGTGCCAGGCTATTTTCCAAAACAAATGTACCATTTTTCATCTTATCAGCATTGTGTGGGGATTCTGAGTTTTCCATACTTTGGTTATAATAATAATCCATTTGTTATAGCAATAACATAAATCTACCATAAATATATGGTAGATGTCAAATCATTTGCTCATTGTGGTTTTCACTTACATTTTCTTTATGGCTCAGCCTAACTTTTGTTGTGAAATTCCCAACTCTCTGTGCCTACTGATCTTTACTTTGAGATACTTCAATTTTTCTGTCTAAAGTGTACTGGCCAGCTATCACTAGGAAGAGAAGAGGATTGGTGTGAGGGCCTGATTTCTGTTCAATACAAGGATTGTCTCTTAGCCTCCTGCTTTTAGTACTTTAACTCATAAACCACTTCCTGTATGTCTGATAGTTCAAAAATCTAAAGTCTCTCTTGTTCTCCAATAAATAAAAAAATTTTTAGTGTAAGGTTTTTCTTTTATTTCAAAGATCATTCACAAAATACCATATCCATAAGTTTATTTTCTGTCATATAGCCGAATGTGTTGAGTGTCTGGAATTCCACCCTCACATCTGGAAGCCAGCTGGGTCCCCAGTAGTGTAGATGGATTTGTTTTACTCTTAATCTTTCTGGGTTGAGGATGTGTGTGGGTCGTCTCACAGCATCAGGTTTCTTACAACCACATAATGCATGTCTTTTTTAAGTTAGGTGTTGGTGTTATACCACTCTTACCTCAGAAGCACAGAAGATGATAGGCAGAGGGGAGAAATGTGAATTCTGTAAGTTGCTGAGAGCTTGCAACAGGCACAAATCAGAGGGTTCACAGCAGCATTGAATCCTGGCCAAGCAACTATGCTGTTGCCCCTTGGCCTTCCAGCTATCCTGCTTGGTCTCCCTTGTCCAGGGCGCTAGCAGCTCCCACTGGGACAGATTGTGACTTAGGCACTGCAGGATGTTGCATTCACTCATATAGGCCTCTGAGCTGCTGACCAATGCCTTTCTCCCACATGAGCACCAACCACTGCATGTGAGAGCAAGAGCATCCCAGATACAAGGTGAACGTCTATGGTGCTCAACAGTCAGCAAGGGTCTGGACAACCTGGCCTAGGAAAACTTCCAATTCACCATGGGAAATAAAGCACCGGTTACAAAGCCATTTCCACCATGGGCTCATGGGGTAGCAGGGAGCTATCTCAATAGGCTGCTTTTGTGGGGACAGACCCAAGGGGGAAATGCCCAGCAGACAAAGGGATATGACGAAGACTAGATCCACATCACTGTGTCAGCCCAGCCCAGCAACACTACTGCCCAGTCCCCATAGCACCCAAGCCTGTGAAACTGACATGAGCTACTAGGCAGCCATGACAGTCAGAATGGGAAGCACCTGACTCCTCCAGAGGGGAACTATCTGGACATGGTTTCAGGAGAGCACAGCAAACCACCTAACACAGAGAGCCCTTGGGTAACAGGTAAGGAGCACCACCAGCACATCTGTCCCTCTTTCTGGGCCCCACCTTGCCTACTCAGTCCTGGGGAGAGGGCTGATGGCAACAAGACACCCTGGGAGCAAGACCACAGGGCGGAAGGAAGCTACAAGGATCAATAGCAATTTTTCCTTATTTTCAGTACAAGGAAGGTGAATCCAGTTCTGCATACTGATTACAGATAGCCTACCTAGAACTCTTCAGCATTGGAAGAGTAGGAGAGGGTGGTCACCTCACTTGAATATGAGGGAGCCTGGGTAGCTAACATTTCCTAACACAGGCATTTAGACATTCCTTTATTTTCAACTCTTACCCCACCATATCTAGCTGTACTTCATTACATTAATTCATTTTCCATCATTGTGAAAAACACTTGAGATAAGTCAATGCATAGGAAAGAAAGGCTTTCTCTGGCTCATGGTTTAAAAGAGTTCAGTCCATGACTGGCAGGCTTTCTCAAATGCTTTGGTCTTGTGCTGGCACTGCACATCTTGATAGGAGCACAGGGCAGCTGGGAAACAAAGAGACAGGAGGGGTTTGGCATTTCAATATTCCTTTCCTTCTCCTCCTGATGGCCCCAGCTCCAAAGGATCTGACATCTCCCAGTAGCACCACAGGCTTGCAGCCAAGCATTTGGGAGATATAGAACTCATCTTCCATAGAATCTAGTCTCAAGTTCTTTAGCTCTTCAAGACAATGCATTTTATTTATTTATTTATTTATTTATTTGGTACAGGGTCTTGCTATGTACCTCAGACTCATAGTGATCCTCTTGTCTCAGCCTCCCCAGTGCTGAGATTACAGGTATGCACCACCATGCTTGGTTTTGGTGGCTGGCTCCAAATGTGTAGGATGCTGGACATATTCTGATGCTGGCATGGCATGAAATACTGGAGATTGAACCCAGGTCCTTATGCTTACCAGGCAGGCACTTAGACTGCCAAGCTATCTCCACAGCCTTTGTATTTGATTCTTTATTTTTGGATTTAAACATTTAAGAAATATTTCAAATGTCCACAAAGCACACTGAATAGAACATACCACTTTGCATCCTTTATGCATAGTTAACGTTAACCTGTGTTTTACATACCATGCACATATACACACATATATGACAGTCCTTGACTTATGATTTTTTGGCTTTATAGCAGTGTAAAAGTAACATGCATCCATGGGAATTTGAACATTTACCATTTCCTGGACATACGATAGCCCTATGGTAAGGGCTAACTCTCTTACGTTGTTGCAGATTCCAGTCAGCATACTTGTTTCATGAGTCTAAACAACTGGAAATACATATGTTATCAGCAAAGTTTTCAGATGCAGATATTCAACAAATTATAAGAGATATTATCCTTTATCATAAAATAATCTTTATTTTCAATGATATTATGCAATTTAGGCTACTGTAAGTGTTCTTAGCATGTTTAAAGTAAGCAAGGCTAATGTTTGGTACTTTAGAAGTATTAACTCCTTTTAACTCACATTTTCCACTTATAGTAACCTTATCAGGACATAAGCCTATTGTAAATGGATGGCGTGGTTTGTGTGGGTGGGTGTGCATGTGTACATGCACACACATGCACACACACACACACACACACACATATGATTCCCCCCTTTTTTTTAGTGCTTGCATTTTCCAATTTCTTCATCCCTAGAACAAGGATCTTATACTTGATCAGTTCTCTGTTTAGTTTCTATCTTACTGGTGTTTATTAAGCATTCTTATTTTCACTGAGGATGGAGGAGCAAATTTCTTCTTGCTTTAGTATTGTTGTGATTGATTTTCTGAGAGAAGACGAAGAGCAGTGACATACAGTACTTTATCTTGTTTTCATGAACCCAATCTTCTCTAAATTATTGTCAGCATTTATTAAATATTTGTTCCTTCTGTATTTTTATTTTATTCATCTTTACAAACAATTGATAAAACTTTTCCCTTCTAATTGTTGATCTATAACTTTTTTGATCTGTAATTATTAATATATTATTTTCCTCCAACTTCCTTTGGGCTTAATTCTATGTATTCCTGTGGTAATTTACAAATTCAAGTGGTATACAAGTTAGGAAATTTTTTAAAATGTATTTGATCTCACTATGCAGGGTCTCACTATGCAGGTCGGACTCACAGTGATCCTACTGTTTTCAGCCTCCCCAGCACTGGGATTACAGGCACAGGCTACTATCCCCCGACTCTGTAAGGGTCAGGGCTGATGCAGCATGTAGTGCTAGGGATTGAACTTCGGTCCCTGCTTGCCTAAGCTTGCCTAAGCAGGTGCTTTAGTCCACTGAGCTATCTTGCTGGGCCCTTTTTAGTATGCTTTGAAAACATGTTTTGAAAAGTTTCTTCAACTGTAGCCTAATTTTTTAATATAAGGTAGAAGGCATCTTAATCACAATACTTAATCTCAACTAATAAGTTATCTTCAGGAAATTAATATAATATAAAGGAAATTTAAATAGAAAGTCGGATTTAAAAGATTCTTTGTATTTATTGTTCTTTTGAGCATAAAATAAAAGGGAATCTTATAGGAACCTAGGATTGCATGACATGAAAAACAGGAAAATTATAGCTGTGCTAAGTGTCATTTTCCTCAAATGAAAAGTTGGCACAGAAGTCTTCATTCTGCAAGGTTGTGACATTTTGCTACCTCATATGTGGTTGGTCACCCCATTCAATCCATGTCCAATTAGGAAACATTTTTTGGTTTGGTTTCTTTTGTTTATTAGAATTCTGTTAGTCAGGCTACATCTCAGAAATGGAATACAAATGATTTCCTAAAATTCTGAAAGCATTTCTTCAAACTTCAGTTATATTCCAAAGTTTGTGGTCTCTGGAAGGATAACCTGGCTGAGGGGTCCTACCCACAACCTATTTGAATGGAAGCTGATAATCCTTCTGGCAGGGGTAACAAAGAGATGGGGAGATTTTAATATCACCTCAAGGACTTCAATACAAGGTCGTATGTCCTTGCAGTGCCCAAGTTCTTCAAAAGCAGAGAGAAAAATCTGGTTAAACTTAGTAATGTGTCTGTAGAAATATGTCTGTTTACTAGCCCTACAACTTCCCCTCCTCCCCTCCCCCCAACCTCCTTCTCTATAAGAGGAAGATTGATTATTCCTGACATGCTGGTTGGTAGCTTTCTGCTGTCAGGGGAAGTTCTTTGATAAGTGTGTGCTGATGCTGTCTGGGATCTCTTCTGGAGTTTATTTCACATGTCTGTCAAACAAGGGGTTGGCACCAGATGGTGTTTAAGGGTCCTTCTAGCTCTGACTTCACATGAAGCTATAAAA
>PVJA010042837.1:0-17114 GCA_004027025.1 Myocastor coypus | reverse complement strand
AAAAAAAAAAAAAAAAAAAAAAAAAAAAAAAAAAAAAAAAAAAAAAAAAAAAAACAAATAACAGTGCCCTCATAAAAGAGGAATTTGGACCGAGAAACAGACATATACAAAGGGAAGATGGCGGACGGGCACAGGGGGAATGCTGCTGATGAGTCCAAGGAGGCAGGAGGTCTCCAGCGCCTTGGATATGGTCAGGGAAGCCTCAGAGGGCACCAACCCAGTGCACACCTTGATCTTGGACACCCAGCTTCCAGAGCTGTGGGACCACACACTTGGCGTTGTTTGCAATGCCCTGTGCTTCACTGCAGAAGCCCTAGGACACTATCACGCTCACCATGTATTTTCTTAATAAAATATGGACATGTATTGTTCTCCAGACATGCACTTCCTCTGCAGCTTTTTGTACTTCCTCTTCTGTGGAGAGTCTCCTTTGATCTTCCTTCATCCTGGGCTCAGTGGAGCCTAGAACTCAAAAGCATTTGTCACTACTATCGTCACAATTATCATCTGTCCTGTGCCACACTTTGTATTAAATGCGTTATGTTTTTATGTCTTAAAAGATATAACATAGCTATCGTGGCACAGGAGGGTAAACTGGGATTTCCTGTCTAATTAATTGTGGGACTTGGGTTTTAAATACTAAGCCGCCAGGACTTAGGATCCTGGCTTAAGGCTCCCTAAAGGACTGAGAACTATTAGTCATGCTAAAGTACAGTTTTTTATTTTTTATGTACTTACTTAGTACAGGGTCTACAAGGTCTCACTACCTAGACTGGACTTGTAGTGATTCTCCTGTTTTCAGCCTCCCAAGTGTTGAAATTACAGTTGTGTATCACCACACCCAGTCTCAGCTGCTATCTCTGTGCGCCCTAGGGATAGGGCTGGCAGCACACAGGGGCTCAAACTCTGTCTGCTGTGCTCTGCCTAAGCAGGTGCTGCAGTCTGCTGAGCTATCTGGCTGCCCCCCCCCCCCATTTTTAATGGGAAGGAAGTCTTGGGTACTTGATCTAACAGTAAGATTATGCATGTGGGAAACCTGTTCATACAATTGGCCTGAGTCTTTGCAAAGCATTCATTAGTCAGTTGATTTTATTTATAGGTTTTCTGTGTCACTTAGGTGACATGTTCTCTTACAGTCATTCAGAAATGTTTAAAATGGTGTTTGCCTAGCGTGAGTGAGACTCTAAGTTGGAGACTCAGCATTGGAAAAATGAAAGAGGCGGAAAAAAATCTTTTTAAAATGTGAGGAGCTGTGCCATGTAAATACTTTTTTTAAGTACTTTTTTTTTCTTCTAGTTGGATGGATTGATACACTACCGGTGCTGATTACAGGCTGGCAGAGTAGGAATCAAGTTGAGGAAAGCTTTATATTTCAGCACAGGCACTGAATTTTACAGCTTTAAAGTACGGGTGCAGAGAGAAATGAAATTAGATAACCCACGTTCCGGATTGATGAAGATGGATCCCTCCCCACCTTCCCTCCACAAATGCATATGCAGAACAAAGAGTATGATTATGACAAATACAAGCTCATGATAAGTACTCTTAAAGCCGGGCGTGGTGGCGCACGCCTGTAATCCCAGCACTTGGGAGGCTGAGGCAGGAGGATTGGTGCGAGTTCAAGACCAGCCTGGGCTACAAAAGTGAGCTCAAGGTCAGCCTGAACTGCACAAGATCCTGTCTCAAAAAGACAAAAAAAAAAAAAAAAAAAAAAAAAAAAAAAAAAAAAAAAAAAAAAAAAAAAAAAAAAAAAAAGTACTCTTAAAGAAAATTTTAAAGCCCTATAACTAGGAGTTCTTAAGAAAATTATTAGAAAGTCAGTATATTCACTAGTTAGTTATAAAAGTTGCTCAATAGATACCCAAAAGAGACTGATTTTCTAATATTCTCTATTAATAAGATTTCAGCTGGATGCCAAGGGCAGAGAAGCAGATTGAACTGACATTGAAAGGAGAGTGGGTCCAGCATGGTGGCGCAGGTCTATTGTCTCAACACTGGGAAGGTGGAGGCAGGAGGACTAAGAATTGTAGGCTAGTGTGAGGTCAAAGCAAGACCTTGTCCAACCCTCCCCCTAAAAGAGAGGGTGGGCTAGCCAACTGAAAAGTCTAGCTCAATCTCTGCGCATAGAGATAAGTCCATGAAGTTAGAACATAATCAGTCTCATCTGGCGAGATTAACAGTGTGGTGTGAGTTTAAGTCTAAACCTCTCTGTGGCCTTCCAGACTTTAGAGACCTCTTACTCAGCGGATGAATGGTAGCTTAACATTAGAGTGCCGTCTTGGTTACTTTTCCCTTGTTGATGAGACAAAATACCCAGCACTCAAAATTAGGGAAGGAAAAGTTTATTTAGCTCACAGTGAAAGTTTCAGCCCCTACTCAGCTGGCTCCCAGGCAGAGTGGCACAGGGCAGAGGGCAGCCACTCATGGTGGCAGAAAACAGCAAAACAGCAAAAGACAAAAGGGAGGAGCAATGGCAACAGCAGAGACAGGTCTGTCTCCTTACATTGCATCCAGGCTGTCTGCCCCAGGCTGAGTCTGGCCCTCACACCCGTAATCCCAGCAGCACTCACACCCATCACCCAGCACTGGATCATGAATTAATCACAACCTCTAGAAGTATGCCTCATAACTGCATGAGGTTTTGGGGTGGCAGCTAGACACAAACCATAACAACTGCCAAGTTTGTGTTTTATTTGAGTGTCTCTACTCTCTCAATTATTACCTGCCCGTCCTCCACTACCTTGAGCAAATTACAATCTAGCATTTCCAAATAAAATATCCATGACAGCTCTAGATCAGGCTTCATCCTTATCGTGTATCTGCAAGGAGCCAGCTTTAAGGGGCGTGTGCAGTGCTGCACGGCCTTTTGCTGAGGCTCCTCTCTCGGCCTTACTTTCTAGAATAGCAAGTGCTCCACTGAGATGGTATCAGTTTATATCCATATCCCTGTGTGCAGGGGTGAGGACTTCCATGGAGGAGTGGAAAGATAGGCAGAGGTGAGCTGATGGATAGCTCACGCTGCTGGGCTGTGGGAGCACCACCTTCTTCCTTCTTTCCTTCCTTCCTTCCTTCCTTCCTTCCCTCCTTCCTTCCCTCCCTCCTTCCCTCCCTCCCTCCCTTCCTTCCTTCCTTCCCTTATTTTTTTGTATTTAGTACAGGGTCTTCCTACACAGACTGGACTTGCAGTGATTCTCCTGTTTTCTGCCGCCCAAGAGCTAGGATTACAGGCTCATGCCACCATACCCAATCTCAGTTACCTTCAGCATGCCCTGTGGGAAGGGCTGTGCCCAGAATTGAACCCAGGCTGGCAGTCGCTGTCTGCCTAAGTAGACGCTTTAATCCACTGAACTATCTGGCCGACCCTAGAAGCACCTTCCTTGAAGGTGCTTTTGTACCTTTCTTTAGACTCTTGCCCTCTTCTAGGATCACAGATGTTGAAAGAGGCAAAATGTGGACCCTTCTTTTTGCAGATACTTTGCCAAGGGCAGATAAAAACGCTTGCAGTCAAGGGGAGAGAGCAGGGGTGACAGAAAGAGCATGAAGAACGGGGCTAGGAAGCAACAGCTTGGGCTCTGCACACTCTGCTCTTGTTTTGCAGGCTCTTCAGAAAGATGATGATCTGATGCCATGAGTGTAGCAGGAGAAGAACAGTGCCATTTGTTTCTCCTTTCTTTTTTGGTACTGGGGATCAAACTCCAGACCTTTCGCTTGCAAGGCAGGCGCTTGTGCCACTGAGCTAGCTCCCCAGCCCTGCGGAGGACAGCACAATCGTGCAATCTCATTCCTGCCACTAAGCTGCTCTCGCATTCATCTCACTTCTGCTTTGAGCCTGAACTGTGCTTCCTTGTTCATCACATGATTACAAGTTCATGAGCTCCTTTGAAGCTGGTGGTGCCAAGACCCCCATGCCCGGGTTTCTATTGTGTGCAGCCAACTGGTGATCAGAGGAAAACAGCCTGGTCCCCGGAGTGTTGCTGCTCCCTCAGTGATTATGGAGCTCCCAGCGATCACTGCAGAGCAAGTGTACCTCCCAGATGGCTGTAGTGGAACTCAGGGTCAGCTCACGTGGAGGCCTCTGACTCTGCAGGTGTGGGTGGGGACTCAACATTCCCATGGAGGCCTTCAGGGGTGAACCGTCACAGCGGCTTTCAGTGTGAGACCAGCCTTTTCTTTTGCATCTTCCTGAAGATGGAAACAGGGGCTTAGGGTCTAATTCTCCTGTTTTTCTGAGACAAGGTCTTGCTAGATTGTTCACTTGCCCAGGTTGGGCTTGAATGTACAAGCCACCTGCCTTAGTCTCTCATAATGCTGAGGTGATAGTATCTTCTAAATTCATATCCAGATTCTAAATTTCTTTTGTTCCAGGAAGGTTAGCCCTGCTTAGGAAATCTGGGAAGGCATTTGCATATGTATTATGGAAAATATTGGCCCTGGGAGTATAGCCCAATGGCAGAACACTTGCCTAGCATGTGTAAGGCCTCAATTCAATGCCTAGCATGGCAAAACAAGCAAAGAAACAAAATCTGAAAGTGATACTCGTTTTACTCACTGTCAAATCAAATATCCGGGCACTTTAGACTGCTGAACCATTGCCTGCTTAGGAAAGCTTAGGCAACCTCAGGGATCATGGTTCAATCCTCGACACTACATGCTGTGCCAGCCCCACCCCCAGGGCAGGCTGAGCTGGCCATAAACAAAACAAAATCAAATCCAAACCTTTAGCTAAAATGATACACCAACACATAATTCCCCAATCCACCACTGTGGCTACCACTGGCTCAAAGGCTAACAAAAATCCCTTACTATGTTTGTTATCGTCATTATCATCAAAAGTTCCTCAGATATGACACGGGCAAGGCTGATGAGAAAGGCTGGAAGGCTTTGACAGGAAGTGGGACTTCTTCCTGCCATGTGATTACTCGGGCCTGCCCTAGAGAGTTCTCTGCATGCTCTGGCCTACAGACCCTGTAGCATTTCATTGAGTCAGTGACTGTTTCCGTGCAAAAGCCCATGGATTGGTAGGGATAAGAGAAAGAAGGGTCAAAGCCTTTAGGAGAACAGAGGACATTTCAGTGCTGGAATAACTGACAATGAGAAAAACACACAGAGACCCGCACAGCTTCTTACTGTGAAGGCTGTACAAGATGCGTCTTCTCTCTTTTCCCCACACAACTGACCAGGATGGTGAATGGCCTGTACCTTATATTTTTGTTGTCACTGTTATCTTTTTTTCTTCTAGTCCTGTTCCATGATTCTGTTACTTTTCAATAAACACAGCACCAGAGGGAGAGAAAATAGTTGGAATCACATTTTCAGAGAAAGAAGCCAGGAGCTTGGCTATTACTTGTTAGCTATGTGATTTTTGAGCCAGTCATTTAATTATCCCTACAAAAGGGCGAGGGTGACAGTATCAAACACCCTCTCCAGTTTTCATGAGTATCAAATGAGGTTATGGAGGAAAAGTGATTTCTACAGTGGACACCACTGAACAAAAACTATTCTTGGTCAACTTTCAATAGGAAATGATTCTGGGTACTTAAATCTCACTGGCTCTCTTGGCTTCTCCCTCGGGAGCAGTAATTTGTAGTAGCCCCGGCACAATGTGCACCAGCATAGAAACTTTCTCATTATCACCTACCATGAAGCATTAAGAGTGCTCAGGCACCCAAGGCGACGGTAGTCGTCACATTTCTGGGCTTCCCCTCAACTTGAAAACTCATGGCAGAAGGACTGTGCTTGCCCAAACAGGTTTTTTTTCTCACTTTTTCCAGTACCTAAAAAGGATCATATAGTCCTAATGAGGTCTAAAGAGGCCCACAAAAATATCATTTCCAAGGGCTTTGGATTTATGGACTGAAAGCTGTAGGCTACTGTGTATTTTAATATATTCAGAGTAACAATTAAGATAAGTTTAGTTATGGTTTTGGAAAACTGGGCAGCGTTCAACTGAGCATATAGTCTTTTTCTGTCGAAAATCCAACTGAAAGGACACTTTTGGAAGCAATTCACTGTGTTAAAAGCAACCAACCACCTGAAAGCACTCAGTGGACTGGAATAAAGTTGTACAAAGTTTTGTGATCCTCAGGAGAGGAACATAACTTTGGACGCAAGGTTAGCCGCCAAGCTGCAGAAGCACATGGTTCACAAGGAAGGCATTCAGTGGCCTCCAACGTGTGGAAAAACGTCCAGCTTCCTCAAACAGTAACAAAAGTACTCAGCCAAGCCCACAACAAAATGCTATTAGCAGAGATAAGAATTAAATCTCAACATTCACTAGATACCAGGTTCCCCCAAAATGAGCACCCTCTATCATGTGAGGGGTAATACAAGTTGGTATAATCTTTTTTTTTTTTTTTTTTTGTCTTTTTGAGACAGGGTCTCGCTATGCAGTTGAGGCTGGCCTTGAGCTCAGTTTTGTAGCCCAGGCTGGTCTCGAACTCACATGATCCTCCTGCCTCAGCCTCCCGAGTGCTGGGATTACAGGCGTGAGCCACCACGCCCGGCTGGTATAATCTTTTTGGACGGCATTTTGACAGGGAAGAAAGCAAGACTTTAACAGCAAAATTCCATTTCTACAAATTTGTTCTAGAAAATATGTCATAGATGAAAAGTATAAATGGAGGTACTATTTGCAATTTCATTTGTCATGAAGAAAAGAAGAAAAGACTAATTGTTAAAATAATAGAGGCGTGGTTCTTTGGAGTTTAATAACCAGGTAGTATACCATCATTAGTTTTTATTTTGATGCGCACTTAATTCTTTAACATCAGTTAAAATAAAGGAGAATGTAAAGCTCCACCCAGTGTGCCTGAATGATAATTGTACTACTAATTTCTACTGATTGCTTGAAATGAACAGTTAATGCTCAATTTTTTTTGACCAATTTTGTATGCTTGTTTCTGATAATCTGAACAACTACTTTGAAGACAACAGTATGTAATATAACAACCATTGTTGAATTCATATCATTTTGTTTGTTGAAATTCTATATTGTTTGTAGTTTTTTAAAAAATATTTTTGATTCTTAAAATAAAAAATATTCTCAAATTATTCTCATGAGTAGTTGTGACGCTAAACAAAAACCACATGTTTCCATACATGTTTCAAAGTTCTGGGCTCTCGAAGGAAAGGGATGTTCTGTTTGAAAGGAGAGATAGACAAAAAAGAGAGACAAGAACAAGAACAAAAATTTGAGGTTTCTTGACAGCAAGTGATAATATCCAACCGTATGTCCAATCTTGCATAACTAAATCTGCTAATCTAAGCAACAGATCTGATGACAAAATAGGTAATATATCAACCATTGTTAATCAGTTATTCTTGGTTTGAAAATCTGTAACATATGTACTGTTGTATGTTGCCCTGTTTCTTTCTTTGTTTCTGATTTTTGTTCTTGCCTTGCTTTTACTTTTCAAAATAAAATAAAATAAGATTTAAAAAGAGAAAGGAGAGTGAGATTGACTGATGTAGCATTTCCAAAGGCTTAACGAAGCTCAGTAAGAGAAAACAAAAGACATACCCAGGAGCAGCACTGCCCATAAGCTGCGGCTTCCTGCACCCTCCAAGCTTGAAAGGGAGGACAGTGAGACCTGGAATCCTCTGGAGAGGACTGCAGCTATAGGAAGAGGCCATCTACACCCTGAGCCAGGCCACTTCACAAAGCCTGAACCCAGCAGGGCAGGGACCAAGGGCCTAAGTCCTCCAAGTCCACTTTCTCCTGCCTTTGCCTCCACTGGCCAGACCCAATGAGGCTTCGGAGGGCACTGGTGGTACATTATGTAGTCCATAATGTTCTGTTCTTTCTGGAATACAAAGCAGCATGAGGGATAATAACGTGTGTATCTTGAGGGAAAAATAGGAAGTATGTGAGCTCTGATGTCTCCTCGCTCTTGCCTTTCTGAGGCCCCTTTGAGACTTTGATCCTGTGTGTTTTATAGGACAAAGTATAGGGCAAAGTCTGAGTCATCTTCTACCTGATCTGAAAGAGAAAGAACTTTTTTAAAGAATCAGGAAGACTAGAAAAAATTAGACTCATAAGTGTACAGCAGAACCCTGCAAACATATAGCTTCATCTTAAAGCTAAAATGAAAAGAGCTCTTGTCACATGTATCAGGTCGTTTAAATTCGCTTTCTTGGCAGAATTCTGAATATGTCACTCTCTGTCTTTGTTTTCAAATTGCCATTGGGCAAAAAAAGATAATGATAAAACTTAACAGAAAACTTAATAGAAGTTGAGCTTAAAGAGGAGGAAAATCTTCTAAAAAACACCAGGAAAGTCATAAGGAGATTTTTTCATTCTTTTTTTTTTTAATTCTTAGCATGCTTACTGAGGAAGACAAAGGTCCTGTGTGCTGTGTTGTCCCTTGGTCTCAGTGGAATCTCCCTGGGAGAAATGAACAGAGGTCAGATTGACCTGTGTTTTGCTGGGAGGTGGGTGAGGTATCCACTTACATTCAAAGGTAGCTTAGCTGGACATGTGGAGAAGAAACTAAGTATATACTTCCTCTGTCCTTTCTTTTCTCTTTTCCTCATCCCAGTTTTTTTTTTTTTTCCCTGTTGAACACTATATTTTGGATTTTATATATCTTTCAGGTTCCTACATTATGGAGACAATATGATGTTTACACATTTGGGTTTGATTTATTTCTCTTGTGATAATGGCCTCTAGTTTCTAGTTGCATCTATTTGCCTATAAAAACTTTGAGTTTGTCTCTCATTATAGATGAGTAATATTCCATTGCATTAAAAATATATTTTTTATCCATTCCTCAATTGATGGGCATTTGGATTGTTTCCAAGATTTAGCTATGACAAATTGTGTTACTATAAACATGGTACACATATGTCATTGTAGTACGATGATTTCAGTCTTTCTGCAAAAATACCCAGAACAAGAATAGCTGAGTCAAATGGGATCTCAAATCCTAGGTTTTTAAGGAATCTCCACACTGACTTCCATAGTGGTTGTACCAGGCTCACTCCCACCAACAGTAGAGAAGGGTTTCTTTTTTCCCTGTAGCCTCTCCAGCATTTGTTATTGGTTGACTTCTTGATGACAGCTATTCTTTCTGAGGTAAGATGGAATCTCAGTGGTTCTTTTAATTTGTATTTCTCAAATGACCAATGATACTGAAAATGTTTTCATATATTTACTTGCCCCCCCCCCCTTTTTTTTTTTTCTTCAGGACTGGGGAATGAACTCAGGTCCTGCGTTTGCAAGGCAAGCATTTATTTTACTGAGCCATTTCCCCGGCCCCTACCCTACTTGCCATTTTTTTCCTCATCTGAGAAGGGTATATTCATGTCAGTTGCCCATTTTTGGGTTGGGTCTTTGAATTTGGGGGCCTGATTTTTTCCAATTCTTTACATGTTCTAAATAGAAGGCCTTTTGCTGAGTGACACTTGGCTAAATTGTTTTCCCAATTAGTGTTTTGAAAAACTGTTGATGATCTCTTTTGATGTAAAAAAAACCCAACAACAACAAAAAAACCTTTTCAAAAGATCTCAAGGGGCTGGGGAGATAGCTCCATGGCAAAAGTGCCTGCCTGGCAAGTGCAAGGTCATGAGTTTGAACGCTGGTCCCACCAAAAAACAAAGATCAAATGCTCATACCCCAAAAAAATGAGATCTCAGTTGTTGATTCTTTGAAATATTTCCCATGCAGTTTTTTTTTCATTAACTCTTTGCCTACTCCTATGTCTTTAAGATTTCCATTTACTTTCTCTTCCTGTAGACTTGGTGTTTCTATTTTAATGGTTAGAACTTTAATCCTTCTTTACTTTAGTTTAGTGCATGATTATAGAGACATGGGTCTAGTTTTAGTCTCTGGCATGTGGAAAGCCAGTTTTTCCAGCACCATTTATTAAAGAGGTTATGTTTCTTTCAGTGAACGTGTTTGGCCCCTTCGTCAGTGATAAGGTGGTTGTGTGTTTGCAGTTTTGTCTGCATCTTCTAATCTGCTTCATTGATGCTCAAGTCTGTCTTTATGCCAGTACCATGCTGATTTTATCACAGCAGCTTTGTACTATAATTTCAAATCAGGGATTGTGATACCTCCTGCTTTGCCTTTATGGCTTAGGATTGATTTTGTTATTATAAGACTGTTATCGTTCTAATTGAATTTTAGAAACATATTCTCTAATTCTGTGAGGTATACTAATGGTATTTTGATTAGTATTGCATTGAATCTGTATAACAATGTTGGGGCTACAGTAATTTTTCACAATGTTGGTTCTTATCCAGGAGAAAGGAATGTCTTTTCATTTTCAAAATACTCTTTGATCTCTTTTTTTTTTTTTTAAGTACTAGAATTTTAACTGTATAGTTCTTTTACTTTCTTTTCCATGTCTAATAGGTCCTGAACAGTGGATAAGAAAAAGTTTAAATCTTTTCTTCAGGTTAATTTAATTCAATTAAATTGCTAAATCCTGAGGACACTGGAATGGATGAAATACAATTCTGCCCTCCAGGAATCTGAAGGCTTTGTGGTAGACAGAGATACAAACAAATAGAGGATTATAATAAAATGTGATTAAGATAAAACAGGGGCCCGGCAGGATGGCTCAGTGGTCTAAAGCGCCTGCTGAGGAAAGCTTAGGCGGCTGCAGGGACCGCGGTTCGATCCCCGGCACCACATGCTGCGCCAGCCCTGCCCTCGGGGCAGGCTGAGCCGGCCATAAAAATAAATAAATAAACAAACAAAAAGTTCTGAAACAAGAAAAAAAAAAAAAAAGATAAAACATAAACACACATAAATTTTAATTGAAAAACATGAAGGATCAATTATTTCTCTGATAGGTAGAGGGATCTCAGGAAAAAAATTATGAACAAAGCTGATGGTTCAGCTTGAAGGTGTTTAGGAGCTTCACAGTGAAGCTGGTGCAGAAGGAGATTCTACCGGCAGAAATCCCAGCAGGGGTCTTCATTCTGAGGTCTCCTAGACTTTTGCTCTAGGTCCCACTTGCCTTTTTGGCATGGCACTTATTGTGACTTGTTTAGATGTCTCCTTTAGCACTTTTTGGGTCCAAGGAATGGACACACCTTCAGATTAGAGGCATTGGGAGAGAACACAGCTGGCTGGCCAACAGGATAATCCGACCTATCATCTTGGTCTCAGCAGCACTATATATTAACCACCTGAGCAAATCAGCTGGGGGCTCCTGAGTCTGAACTGTTCAGAAAGATGTACTCTGAGATGCGTGCCACAGTTCTTTGGGCCTGCCTCTACCTTGATTTTTAGATAGCCTCAGGAAAAAACTACCAAAGTCCTGTGTTCACATAGAGTTCAGACCATGAAAACATTAGGGAAATATTAGGGCAGGGGAATTTATGGTAGGGATTTATCCACTCAATACTTTTACCCATAGGTATACTGTATTATATCAGACTAAGCAGAGGAAAGAGGATTTAGAAGGTTGTCCGAGATGTCACGAAGATTGATGGAGTTTACTTGATGGAAGAAACCAGAGCAGTTAAATCCAATTTCAGATTTCTAAATATATGAGTTCTGTAACTTCTTATCTTTGCCCCCAGACACATGTGGATTCTTTCTTGCTAAGACCTGAAGACTTTATTCACCACTGTCTTATGTCATCTTATTTTAAACCTGGGACTTACTATCATCTCTTCTTCCAATGTGGTCAGTAGAGACACCCTTAAATACTGGCAAAGTGGAAGGAAAAACAAACATGGAGGTGTGAAAAATGTGTTAATTTATTTAGAACCAGAGATCAATTGAGGGGACAAGCTTGGTTCAATAATAATAATAATAATAATAATAATAATAATAATAATAATAATATAGCAACATAAAAGACATGATATTTAAGAACAAATTTAATAATACGTTTTTTTTGTTGTTGTTGTTTTTTTTTTTTTTTTTTGTGGGACTGGGGTTCAAACTCACGACCTTGCACTTACCCAGCAGGCACTTGTGCCTCGGAGCCATCTCCCCAGCTCCCTTTTTTTTTTTTTTTTTTTTTTTTTTGTGGGACCAGGGTTTGAACTCATGACCTTGCACTTGCCAGGCAGGTACTTATGCCATGGAACTATCTCCCCAGCCCCTTAATTTTTAAAGAGAATACAAAAATAGTAAACAAAAGCATTAGAAGTGACACAGAATTTCACTAAACAAAATGATGGGAATTTGACAAGGGCTGCACATTGTACATTGTTGTCTTCAAATTATTTATTCAGATTACCAGATGTAAGCCTGTCAGATTTATCAAAAAAAATTAGCGAGAAATATTTAAGCATTAGCTGCTCCTTTCAGCAGACCAGCAGAAGTCAGAAGTACAATTATCCGGGCTGTCCTATAACCATACGCATAGATTGCTTTTGCCCTTCCTTTTTTCTTTCTTTTTTCATGTGCACGTTTCATATTGGGGGAAACCCCAAAAATCTTTAAAATACCTCAGAAATATGTGCAAGCAAACCTGGAAAAATAGAAACTCAACTGGTTTGGGGAAAGTTTGACTGATTATCATAAGTATCATTAAGACATTGGGTTTTCCTAATATGCTTAAATATTCTCTCTCTCTCTCTCTCTCTAATTTTTTGACTAATCTAACAGTCTTACATCTGTAAGCCAAACAACTAATTTCAAGACAACAACATGGAGTCTACAACCATGTTGAATGACTGTGATTTTTTTAGTGATCTCAACAAGAACAGTGACAAAGCCCTTTTTGGGGCCAGACCAGTGGAAGCTATGGTTTATATAGAAAAACAAATAAAATACAGGAGTCGTTGAGGACATACTGGCAAAAAGAGCTGCGTAGCATACAACGTACTGTAAGGCTTCTATAATTAAGGTAGCGTCATGCTGGCACATGGAACAGAGAGATGAATGGACTAGGACCGGCAGTCCCTGAATAGACCCAGTGTGTGCGCAAGTTTAGGCTACGTGAGGTGCTACCTTCGATTGCTGAGGCAAAAGCGGGCTTTGAATAAATGGTGTGGGAAGCACTAGATGACCACACACAAGAATGAACTCCAAGCCCTGAACAATCCAGTATTTATGACCGATGTTAGGATGATGTGGTGACTTTCCTGCGTAGGTGCAGAGATGCCTTATGAACATGGCTCAAAATACTGAGGCAATAAAAGATGAATAATTGGAACTACCAAAAAATAAAACATATTCAGGCTGAGGAGATAGCTCAGCAGCATAAGTGCCTTCCTGGCAAGTGCAAGGCTGCAGAGTTTGATTCCTGGTACTGCATGCCATACCAACCCAGAACTCTGGGTGTGCGGTGCCAGCCCCAGAACGAGGTGTGCTGTCACATACCTGTAATCCCAGCACTGGGAAGGCTGAGACAGGAGGATCACTAGAGTCTCAACTGCACAGTGAGACCCTCAAGCAAGCAAGCAAGCAAGAAAGAAAGAAAGGAAGGAAGGAAGGAAAAACATAAAACAACTGACCCCTGGAAATAAACACTTGCAACATGTATCACAATTAAAGGGCCAATACTAATGTACAAAGTCATATTTCATGGAAGGTAAGAAAGCTTTCTCCTAGCCTATCATTTGGTCTTTACCTGGGGATTTCTGTGGAAGACACTATAATTAACTTGTTGTATTGATCTGATTTAACATTTCATTTCATGGCCACTTTGTTGTTTTGGGGGGGGGGCTTTTTTTTTTTTTTTCTACCTTGTTCTTTTACTCCCTGGGAGCTGCTTGATTTATAAATGTTTTTCCAGTTTGCATCCTGTTCTGAGCTGTGCACCTGGTGTTTTTCCTGGGCCAGCAGCATGACTGGTTTTCTGGGCTCTCATTTCACTGGGGTTCCCAGGGAGACTCATCCCTGTGTGGGCTGCAGGAGGCCAGAGGAAGAGGGGAGGTGGTTACGGACATCCTTCAGCAAAGATTAATACTCTCCAAAATACACTTGCTGGTTAGTCTTGGGGATTTCCAGGTGTTATTGGACACAGAGAGCCCTTTATGATGTCCCAGTAGAAATGGATAAGTTTTCAAAGGAGGGGGTTAAAATAAATAAGTTTGGGGTTATAGATCTTAAACTCACTCTTCATTTTCATCTTGGTTATTTGAGGAAACATAGTTGAATGAACACAGACTAAATTTCATTGTTCTCAAATTCATTAGCATTCATGGATAAAGAGCTGGCAGATAATGATGGCCTGGAAGGAGGGAATGTTCTGGAAAATTAAAGGAAAGATAGCACACTGTTTCCCATCCTCTCACCATCTGACCTCCCACCTATGTGTTGCTGAGGAGCAGCTTTTACCAAAAAATCATATCTGCATCGGGATAGATGAACACATTTCCTGGAAGTGCAATCTTGTTGGTCTGGATTCAGAGCTAGATCAGCTGACTTATAAACACTGCAGTACTATGACAGCAATTTGCATTTGTAGAGGAACTTCTGCTTTTTGGGTACAATTCCATAGAATTTATCTTATTTGATCTTCACATTACCCTGAGGAAAAAAAAAAGGCAGGGACGGATACTAATATCCCCATTTTGCTGATGAGATAAGAAAAGTGAGGAAACAGCTCAATGGAAGACTCTGGGTAAGAAATCAGGGTGCCTAGGGGAGAGTCCTCCGTGGACATTAACTGGAGGTGAGGTTTTGATCCAGTGAGTTCTGTAGCTTCCTACATCTCTACTTCGTCTTCCATTAAATGAGAAGCATGTACGAGGTGGTCCTTGAGGGGCCTCTCAGGGTTAGTGTTACAGGATTTCACGGCTGGCTGAACTACATAGGAGAGCTGGTCAGAGGATGCAGGGTACTGGGCCGCCAGAGCCACCCCCTTCCCTACCCCGTGCAGCGTGCAACCAAGGGCTCACTTGGGATAGGTGGAGTGGTCCTATGCACACAGATGGAGAGAGAGAATGCTCCTGTCTGGTTGCAGGGAATTTCTTTCTTTCTTTCTTTCTTTCTTTTTTAACCTGGGTTCAATTTCCAGCGTATGTTTTATTTTTTTTAATTTTTATTTTATTATTTTTTTTTCTTATTTCAGAACTTTTGTTTGTTTATTTATTTTCATGGCCAGGTCAGCCTGCCCTGAGGGCAGGGCTGGTGCAGCATGTGGTGCCAGGGATCCAACTGCGGTCCCTACAGCCGCCTAAGCTTTCCTAAGCAGGCGCTTTAGACCATTGAGCCATCCTGCCAGGCTCTTGCAGGGAATTTCTTCGGTTCATTTTGTTTTCTTGTACTCTCTCAGTTCCTTCTATGTATTTCTTCATCAACACTTTTCAACCCTGCTAGAAAGCAATGTTCATACTGCGAAGTTTATCCATGGTTATCATGTAATTTACTGCTTTCAGTAAACTTTGAGTTGTACAACCAGTACAACAACCTAGGCTTAAAACTTTTCCCTCACTTAAGTATTTCTTTAAGTGTTGGATACAATTTACATTAGTCTCCATGCCCACCTCCAGTTCCTGGCAACCACTAATATGGTTTGTCTCTCTATGTGTGCCTTTTCTGGACATTTCATATAAATGGAATCATGACATGCCGTGGTTTCCATCTGGACTTTAGTTTTTTTATTTTCCATTTATGCATTTAGTACCCAGTCTCACTATGCACCTAGGACTTGTAGTGATCCTCCCCAGCACTGGGATTACAGTCCTGCACCAGTGCGTCCTGGTGACAGGGGAGGGGGACACAGCATGTGGGACCAGGGCTTGAACCCTGGTCTCTGCCCTTGCCTAAGCAGGTTCTTAGTCTGCTGGGCTATCCTGCTGACTCTATCTGGCTTTTAAAATGTAGCATAATGTTGACTACATTTATCTTCATTGTTTGTGCTAGCACCTGTTCCTTTTTGTGGCTCCACAGTTTTCTGTTATATGGATATCCAACATTGCATTTTCCTGTAAATCAGTTAAAGGGTAGATATTTGGGTTGTAGTCATTGCAGTAATGCTCTTGGGAACCTTTGTGCATGCATCTCTGGGTAAGCACTTGTCTTGCATTCCTCCCGGGTAAGTTTCTTGAAGTGGAAATACTGTGTAAGGTCGCATTCCCACTGTCTTATGAAAAATGTGTGGGGTATCAAATGTGTAACCTGTGTTTCCAACTATATTTCACAGATTTTAAAACTGTTATCAGTCTTAAACTAAGAATATGCATTTATAAAGTAGTGGTCTGTTATGGACAATTTTTTTTTTTTTTTTGGAAGAGTCTACAGGATGTTAAGGGTGTCACTACTAGATTGGATTCGTAGTAATCCTCCTGCTTACAGCCTTCAAAAAGCTGGAATTATAGGTATGCATCACACCCAATCTCAATTGCTATTTTAGTGTAATCCAGGGGCAGGGCCGGCATGGCAGGCTGGGGGATTGAACCCCCAGCCCGTGTGCCTGCTTGCAGGTGTTTTGATCCACTGAGCTATTTGGCCAGCCCTTATGGACTAATTTATGACCTCCCCTAAATTCATATGCTAAAATCCTAGGGTCAGGAAAACTGTTGGGAAAAAGCACCCCGGGACCCACACCAGACCACACCCACACTCACGTTAGCTGGCATGAAAAGAACAGCTTACTGCAACTAGCATGGGCCAGGCTGCGCAGTGGATTTGAACAGCAGTGATGGCTAGGGAGAAAGGGACTTCGCAGAGCTCACAGGAATGGGGGAGGCGAGTCAACAAGTGGCCCTGGCTGGGCCAGGGTGTTTGAGGCACAGCGTATAGAATCCTTGAAGCAGAGACAACACGATATGCATAATCAGCCGGGTGCAGACAGTCAAGGTTGCAGCACAGTTGTGGTTGGGGCATCAGGAACACGGGAAGTGGTGCGGGGGGATGAGGACCCACGGCTGGGTGCCTTAGCACCTAGCTCTCAATACGTCAGAAAGTAACCACATTTACAGATATGGTCTTTAAAGTGGTAAGGAGGTTAAGTGAAAGCACTTGGATGAGGCACTAATCCATGGGAATGGTGTCCTCAGTAAGAAGAAGAAGAAGAAGAAGAAGAAGAAGAAGAAGAAGAAGAAGAAGAAGAAGAAGAAGAAGAAGAAGAAGAAGAAGAAGAAGAAGAAGAAGAAGAAGAAGAAGAAGGAGAAGAAGAAGAAGAAGAAGAAGAAGAAGAAGAAGAAGAAGAAGAAGAAGAAGAAGAAGAAGAAGAAGAAGAAGAAGAAGAAGAAAGAAG